>QLSR01000084.1:3532617-3567606 GCA_031780015.1 Citrullus colocynthis
CATTTTTTCCCACTAAGTTTTTTAAAAAAAAAAAAAAAAAAAAAAAAAAAGAAGAACTAGGGTTTATTACTTAGGTAAATCCGACTAAAAAATTTGTCTAAGTGATTGTTAATTTGCCCAATATAACACTTATATTGAATAGTTTAACAAAATGTTTTAGTTTATTAAACACTTTAATAAACTAACTACATAATTGCATAAGCTTATAAAATTTTGATTAATTCACCTCTTAGGTTGGTTCCCTGGTATGAGTCTTTCCGTACAGTTAGCTTAAATACCCTAGCCTTTGACAGAACTTCCTTAGACAGAGGTCCCTTATGGTCAATATTTTCTAATTTAATCTTTTATTTCTCATTTTAATCCTATTAGAAGAAAAATAAAAGAATATGAAATTCTAATCTTATTAGAAAAATGACATAAAATTTTAATTACCAAATTTTAAACAATTTAAAATTCAATTAAAATCTTATGTGAGCATGCAATTTTTTATTATAGATTTTCATTTCTACTTTATTAAACATATAACACTTATATCATAATTCAATATTAAAATCTATAATTATACAATCTAATGACATTATAAATACAACTCTTATATTTACTAAAATAATGTCATGCTCAATACATATTCATTTTCATCGAGTAATATAACTCCTATATTATAACTAATGAAAATCATCAACATGCTATCATACAATATAACAATTATACTCTAGTTTGATGCATGAGAATGCTTAATTAATCATGCAACCATATAATATAACACTTATATTATATATGATGCATGAAACATGTTTATGCTAAAGTGAGATTTTAATCTATATGGCATACATTATGCAACATATAATATTTAATCATACATCACATGTATAAATAAATAAACAGCAAAAAAACCGAATATGCCTAAGAATTAATTAAATTTATATAATCATATTATATCAATTTAATTAACAAAAGTAGTAAATTACATAAGAAAAATAAAGTAAAACCAACAACAACTGCTCCACTTCAGGCTTGAAACCACAATCTCACAAACGGACTTGCTAGGCGGTTGAAACTCGGAGTCCCTAGGCGCTTTGACATATAAAACTCCTTAATCGAAGCGCCTAAGCTCTTAGTGATAGCGACTAGGTGCTCTGACACTAGAACATTGCTACTCTTCATTGTATTTCTTCTATTTTTGCTCCGAAATTGCTTAGAATTCGATCTTCTTCATCAACAACACTTGCTCCTCAATCAACACGGATTTATAGACTCGATAGTAAAAAATAAATGCCCAAAACAATGGGCCCTTACAATTTTGATCTCATCAAAAGGTAAACTAAGGCGCCAAAAACAAAAACATCTATTTTGCAATTCCCACATTCACAATGCATAAAAATACCTACTAATTTTTCGTTTCCAAACTCAAAATTAGAGGGACGATATGGCTCTAATACCAATTGAAGGGATTGAAACCCAATGCGAAAGAGTATGAACGTCGATGCCATTGTAATTCGATTTGGAGAACCATGAAGGAATAGAGAAACTATAATAAACAACAAAATTTTCCAGCATATTTTTTTCAAAGAAAACACACAGAGGAAAAAGGAAAAACAACCTTTGAAGACAAAACTTTTCAAACTTTTCCAAATTCACGTTGTGATTTTGATTTTAACAAGTCCTCTTGAATTTCGAATAGATCACCACCACCGAGGTCTTCTCCGCTATTCTCCAGCAAGGATTGGGATTGTGCGAACCCTTTAGGTGTAAGGACTGGTGTGTTCTAAATCTCTTGGGTCTTGTAGTTTTGTAAATTGTATATACATTTTATTTATTGAATAAAATAGGAAGTTATTTTATCTCTTTTATGCATTAACTCAATCCAATAAACTAAGATTCCAAGGTTATTTAATGTAAACTTAAACATGCATGTGGATGACATACAAGGTTGGATCATGTTTAAGTAATAACCAAAAAGGTTTGTAGTAAAGAAATAAGGTTGGGTGCCTTATTCTGGTAACACTACGGATACGACTCACTTTGTAATTGTTACAAGGAGTTGAAAGTGTTATAAACGATTTGATCCTAATTGTTCATATGGAGACATGTGAGTGGGGGCATCCTATACAAAGAGTTTGTATAAGACCGGACCGCGAAATATTTAATTTCTCTTTGTAACACCATTAATTCTAGAAATTAACATTTCATAGGATAACTATAGGTAACTCGACCTGAATCTTGAGTGTGTTATGAACTTTTGTCTATGAGGGCAATCCTTTGATTTGTATGGGTGAGAGTGGCCAAATCGTTGACTCAATAAGCTTACCATTTTGGGAATTTGTCTAATTAGGGAGTTGGGAACATATCTTCACAAGATGAAATTCACTCCTTCCCGTGCTTAGGGTAAATAGATAAATTGTCCCTTAAGGGCTGATTCTAGGTCTTGAACAATGAGGTTTCACCCTCTTATTGGCCCGAGAAGGGTTAGTTTATAGTTGGACTATAAACAATTTGTTCATTAGAAGGATGAGTGGTACTTAAGGAGTTAGATATAACTACAGGGGTAAAACGGTAATTTGATCAAGTTGTAGTTATGAGTAATTTATGAAGGGTCGACTTACTATTGATTAGTAAATTTCGTGGACATAGAAATATATCTATAGTGCGAAGAGTGCAACTGTAAGTCTTTAGTGGAGTGACATACAGTTAATGAATATTGATTAGTCTAATTAAAGAGTTTAACTGATTAATCTCATATCATTGGTGCTTCAAACTATAGGTCCATAAGGTCCCCTTGCTAGCTCATAAAGGCTTAGTATAAGAATCAAATATTTTGGTTTAATTTGAAATGTTCAAATTAGTAAGGGAAATTAATTGTATGTGATACAATAACATAATGTATATAGATACATTATAATATAAAGTTTATTTTGAATGAAATTCAAAGTTTACACTTTATATTATAAGAGAGATATATATCTAAATGTGATTTAAATATTAATTATATGAATGAGATTCATATAAAAACGATAGGTTAAAATTAATATGAATGAGATTCATATTAAAACTATAGGTGATGTGAGAGAAGATTATTTGGATATGATTCAAATTTAAATTAAATATGAGATGTTTAATTTATTAATTAATTAATTTTATTTAATTATATATATTAAATCATATGGTTCTCTCTCACTCATTTTACGTAAAAGCAAAGGGGAAGGGGAGAGGGAGTAACAGAAGAGTTCTGTATTTTTCACAAGAAAATCTTCCTCACCAATTCTCTCTTCTTCCTCTCAAACAATTCTCTTGCCAATTCAAAGAGAACCCACAACTCCTCTATTTTTTCTTTCAGAGAATAGCAAGGTAACATTGTGGTGGTGTTCCCAAAAGAAGAAGAGTTCTTCTTGTGAATTCGTTGGAGTTCTCACCGGTTCGTGATTAGGAGAAGAAGAAGTTTCCTACAACCAAGACGGTCTTCAAAGGTAGGATTCTTCTATCCTTAATTATCCTAAAAAGCATGTTGATATTTAGTTGTTTGTCCTATTTTTGTTCTCTGTATTTTGCTTTTTCTAAAACAAGTTTAATAGCACAAGGTGATTACTCGCCTCTGCTGGAAATTTGATTCCTTCATTTGGAACAATAAGGAAAGAAGAGAATTTTACAGAGACAATTTTTTGCTCTTTTTAGTGTGATGAGAGTTGACAGACAAAAGAAAAATTCCCTTAGCGATTAAGAGAGGGAAAGAGGGAGTTAATCACATATTAACTCTCTTAACCCATTATCTTAACTCCCCTGTAACTGTAGGGGAGTTAAGTTTAATTTAATTCAATATTAAATCTAAAATTTAATATAATCAATTAAATTAAATCATTATTAACTAACCCAATTAATTAATTTTAATTAAATATCATATATTTAATTAATATTACATATTTAATTAATATTACATTTGAACCATATTCAAATATTCTCTCTCAAAACCTATAGTTTTAATATGAATCTCATTCATATTATTTAATATTTGAATCTCATTTAAATATATTTTGCTCTCATATTATATAGTTTAATTTTGAATCTAATTCAAAATTAACTTTATAATATACTATATCTATATACCTTATATTAATAAATACATTATATTAATTGTATTTAACATAATTAACACATAATTCCCTTATGCTATGAATCTTATTCATACTAATTTAATATTTAAATCTTATTCAAATATTAATACTCTCATATTATAAAGTTTAATTTTTTTAATCTAATTCAAAATAGACTTTATATTATAATGTATCTCCATATATTATATTAATTGTATCTCATACAATTAATGCACATTCCCTTATTTAATTTGAACAATTTAAATTTATCCAAAACTAATTAATCTTTGTTTTACCCTTAGTGAGCTAGCAAAGGGACCTTATGAACATACATATTAGAAGCTCTAATGATTTGAGATTAATTAATTAAACTTTTTAATTAAATTAATAAATATTCATTAACTGTGGGGCACTACACTAAACACCCACAACTGCATTCTTCGCACTATAAATATATTTCTGTGTCTATAGATATAACTGTTACTAGTAAGTCGACCCTTCACGATGTTTTCGTAATTACAGCTAGGTCAAATTACCGTTTTACCCCTGCAATTACATCTTAGTCCTTAAGTATCACTGACCCCTATAATGAACAATCAATTTATAGCCCAACATAAACTAAATCTTTCTCGAGCCAGTGAAAGGGTGAGGCCTCATTGCTCAACGAAATAAGTCTTTAAGGGAGCAATTCATCTATTTACCTTAAATACAGGAAATAGTAAATCTCATCTTGTGTAGCTATGTTCCTAGCTCCTTAGTTGAACAAGTCGCTAAGATGGTAGGCTTATTGAGTCGACGACACGGGTCACTCTCACCCATACAAATCAAAGGTCCATTCTCATAGACAGGAGTTCATAACTCATTCAGGATTGAAATCGAGTTACACAGTCATCCTATGAAATGTTAATCTCTTTAATCAACAGTGTTATGAAGAGAGATTAATCATTTTGCAGTTCAGTCTTATACAAAATCTTTGTATATGATACTTCCACTTGCATGTCTCCACATGAACGATTTGGATAAATTGTTTGTTACACTTACAACTCTTGTCACATTTACAAAGTGGACATATCTGCAGTATCACTATGATAAGGCACCCAACCTTATCCATATACTGCAGACCTTTTAGGTTATTTCTTGAACACGATCCACTAGTATGTCTACCACATACTGTTCAAGCTACATAAAATAATCTTGGATCTTAGTTTATTGGATTGAGCTACACAAAACTAATTTGAATATAATAACTCTTTATTTTATTGAATAAATGACATTGTTTATACATTACAAACTACGAGATTTAGGACATAAATCCAACAATCTTCCACTTGTTCTAAAGCTAGTGAGGCAGTACGATACAGTAAAGTAACAATTACAATACAATAATGTACTAAAAAACAATAAACTAAGGCGTATTGTATATCGAGTAACATCTCCCACTTGCCTTAGACAATATGGTGTATATCCTGTAGACCTAGACTCTTTAAATGACCTCAAACACTTCAGCCATGAGAGCCTTTGTAAATGGATCAACAACATTGTACTCCAACTCTATTTTCGTAAACGATCACGTCTCCTTGTAGCATAATCTCCCGTATAGGGTGATATTTTCTTTCAATATGCTTCCCTCTTTTTTGGCTTCAAGGTTCTTTAGAGTTTACTACAACACCACTATTATCACAATAAAGTGTGATGGGCAAATTCGAGGGCATCTAAATTCCTATGGAGTGGGCATCTGAATTACCATGTTTGTTTTGCAGTATTGTATGATGCCCTGACATCTTGAGATTCCTGGGCATCTTAGGATGCGCTTTGTCACACCCCCTCCCAGGCTACTCTACCCAACCCGAGAAGAGATGTGAAGACAGCATACATCATCCCTTTTGTGACGCTTACCATCCACTAATACACTTGTCCTATACTATTCACAACATACATATTGCTCCTTAATATATTTCAACCATAACATATAGGGAATATATATATAACGATAATTCAAAATACAACTCTTCTATAAAGTCCTTATACAAAATCATGTTTCAACTCCCCGTAAATGTACACTAGGTCTACATGCCACCTATATAAAGTTTTACATAGAAGCAACTTTGCAAAACAGAACAATTTCCTAGAAACTCGAAGCTTAAGCAGGGCAAGTTGGAGTAGGCAATGCACCAGGAACGTCCTTGCTACCTGGGAGGAAAATAAAACATGGAAAATGTGAGCTATAAGCCCCGTGAGTGACTAATTTTGTAAAACCATCTTTTGTTCGAAAACAAGCAGGTTAAAATCATAATAACACCATATACGTAAACGTGATTCAAATAATCATTTCTGTAAAATTATAATTTTCAACAATGTAAACAAATACATATGTTCATGCCAAAATGATCGTACACGAAAATCAATTCGTTCTCAAAACTTTCCCTTAGTCAGGGCGGAGCAAGACTCAACGCATCCGACGTCAAAAACATCCTTAGTTGAGGCAGAGTAGAACTCAACGCACTCAACGTTGATAACAACCTTAGTTGGGGTGGAGCAAGACTCAACACACCCAACGTCACAACCTCTATGTGCACATAGGAATATCGCGGGTTGCCCAAGTATCTTCTTCGAGTCCTTCAGTACTGGGTCCCAGGGAAACTCACATGCCTTCTCATGTTCTTCAGCATTGAGCCTCTTCTAAAACATTTTAGAAACCAGAATTACACGTAAATAGTTCACATGAAAATCTTTCATGAAAATCAGATATATCACGATAAACAACATTTCAAAACATGCCATTCAAACATCTTATAGAAAACGGATAAAACATGCCTTGTGAACAATATCATCAAACATCATGCTTTTCAAGAAAACAGTTCATCTCAAGCCATATCTCATAAGAAAAACCAAACTAAACATTTCAAAGAAAGAAAAGTCTCACTCACAACTTTTCCTTAGGCCCTGAGCGGATTATATGTCTTTTCGAGCTCTTCTTGGCCTGTAAAAATACATTCCTCGTTACGCTTTCCTTAAACTTCCTTTACATGATCGTTAATTGTGCATACTTAAACTCTAATCATGATTCACCACCGAGACTCCCTTTCTTTTCTAAAATAAACATAATAAGCAAGATTCTATGTCACTAGCGAGATTACCAACGAGATTTCACCTTACTAGCAAGATTACTAACGAAATTACACAATAGGTACACGACACTAGCGACACCAGAATAAGCGAGACTAGCGAGACTACCTGAGGAGCGACACCGAGCGAGAGTCAGCGAGATTTGTGAGACAAAAACCTCCTTTGCACGACCAGCGAGATTAGTGTCGCTACTCACGCTCCAATTCCTCAGCGATACCCGCTTCCTAACGACACCCGACAACAGAGTTTCCTCCTTTCCTTTTTGTTCTCAATTCTGTCAATTCAAAGTCATATTTCCAGCCAGATTTAGAATTTCTTTCCTTCTACAAACTTGTAGAGAAACATGTTTTCTAGCTTACATCAAATTTTCGTGGCTTAACTCGTCCTGGTTCGCCAGATATTGCAAGTTTTCTTTGAGCTACTCCAGATTGCACAGAAATTTGTATTGGTAACTTCCAGCTAAAAGTTTACATGTTTCTATTCTATTTCAACTCAAGCATTCTTCATAGAAGTTGTTTAAAATTGAGTTAACTTAACGTTAAAATTTCAGCCCAAAATTCAATCTCTTCAGCTTGATATTCACCAAACACCAAACCTGGTTCGAACTGTGCGACAGCAGATGAAGCTTTTGTTTCAGCTTTAGTTTTACCATGAAACCGTCCAAAACCTTGCACGAATTTTCCCTAGAACTCTTCTTCAATCTCTCCACGACATGCAGCTGAAAGATAGCATAGAAATGATTTTGGAAATAAAGAGAAAGAAGTTGGCAAAATTTCCCTTTCAATAAAAAGGCTAAGACCGACTCTCCCATCCTTATCTTCTCTTCTTTCTTTTTTCTTTTTCTTCTCTTTTCTTTTTTTCTTTTTTTTTTCTAATTTCCCTTTCTTTTGTCTTCTTTCCTTTTTGGTTTTCCTCTTCCTTCTCTCTTTCTTTTTTTTTTTTTTTTAATTTACAATATGAGATTATTAATACTATTTCGCTTAAAGCTTTTGAACGTGCTTACAAATTAGGTGCTTACATTTTATTACCCCCTTTTTTAGAATTTCGTCCTCGAAATTCAAGTTAAGTCACTTTCTTTTTTCTTTTTTTTCTCTTTTCTTTTTTTTTTTTTTCTAGTTTTCCTTTCTTTTGTCTTCTTTCCCTTTTGGTCTTCCTCTTCCTTCTTTCTGTTTTTTTTTTTTTTGTTAATTTACAATATGAGATTATTAATATTAATTCGCTTAAAGCTTTTGAACGTGCTTACAAATTAGGTGCTTACACGCTTACACAAATGTTCTATGCCTACCGGTACCCAAAGCAAATAATATTTCTAAACCGCTCTCAATGAAGGGAATTGAATCTCAGTGAAAGCATGTGATCGTGTTCTTTGATTTCTTGAAAGAATTAAAAATACAAAAAACTAAAAGAAAAAGTTAAGCAAAATGCCTTTGTCGTTCATGTAGCAAAAACTTCTCCTTGAACTAGTAGTTTTCTCCTTGAAGTCTTTGTCTCCCACGAAATCTTCCTTTCTTCGTTTTCTACGAGATCTTCCTTGCTATGACTCTGACAAGGATTTAGCTTGTGGAACCGCTCTTAAAAGAAATTTTTTAGAGAACTCTTCTCTAAAATTTGGAAGAATTTTCCTGGGAGAGGAGAGAAATCTCTACATAATGTATGTTCTATGAGGGCTCCCAATGACCTTATTTATAGAATTCTATAAGTTACTCCTAATTCTATTAGGATAATCCCTCTACAAAGTTTTTAAATTAAATATTTAATAATATTCAATATTAATAAATATATATTCAAATAATATCTCATATTAAATAGTTTAAAATATTTAAATCATATTAAATATTTATCCTCTGCAAAATTTTTAATTTGAATCACATCCAAATTAAATAATTATTTATTTGAATCCAATTTAAATTAATTAAATAATTCTCCCTCTATTTACTTATATGGATTTCATCCAAATAATTAATTAATTATTTGAATCACAATCAAATAAATTAATTCTTTATATTATAAGGTTTTTGAATCTTATTCAAATAAACTTTATAGTAAATCATGTAATTAATTATATCCAATACAATTAATAGTTCATAATTTGAATACTTCAAATTTTCTTTCAATCATAATGGATCCTTGTTGGTCCGTGGTGAGCTAGCAAGGGAACCTTATGAATCTACAGGTTAGAAGCTCCAGTAATTTGAAATTAAATTAATTAAACTCTTTAATTAATTTTTATTCAATTTAATTAACATTCATTAACTGTGGATCACTCCACTAAAGACCCACAGCTGCACTAATCCTTTAACTAGTCATCAATAAGTCGACCCTTCACAAATTGCTCTTAATTACAATTGGGTCAAAATTACTGTTTTACCCCTATAATTACTTCTTTCTCCCTAAGTTCCACTAATCCTTTAATGAACAACATGTTTATGGTCCCACCACAAACAAATCCTTCTCAGATCAATGAGAGGGAGGGGCCCCTTGTTCAAGATCTGATTCAGCACTTAAGAGAGCAATTTATCTATTTTCGCCGAGGACAGGAAGGAATGAATTCCATCTTGTGTAGTTATGTTCCCAACTCCTTAATCGAAAAAATCTCAAAAATGGTAGGCTTATTGAGTCAACGACAAACTACTCTCACCAATACAAATCAAAGGATTGTCCTCATAGATAAGAGTTCATAACTCACTCAAGATTGAGATCAAGTTACCTATAGTCATTCTTAATGGAAAAGTTAATCTATTCAATCAATGGTGTTATAAAAAGAGATTAATCATTTGGTGGTCCGATCTTATATAAATTCTTTATACATAATACTTCCACTCACATGTCTCCACATCACTCATATGTCTCCACATGAACAATTGGATCAAATAGTTTGTAAAACTTACAACTCTTGTAACAATTACAAAGTGGACTGTATCATAGTGTTACTAGGATAAGGCACCCAACCTTATCCATATACAATAAACCTTTAGATTATTTCTTAAACATGATCCACCTATATGCCAACTACATACATGTTCAAGATCTAATACAATAACCTTGGGTTTTTCCAATTAATGGATAAAATAATATTACATAATTAATAATTAAATTAATAAACCAATGAATTATGAGACTTTAGGGCATAAATTCCAACACTCAAGAACTTACAACTAGTGGAAACATGATTTAATCTATGCCCTATTGGAACTAACACATATAGATGTATGATTTAATCTATGCCCTATTGGAACTAACACATATAGATGTATTATTCTCTAGCAAGCAAGAACACACAATGGGTGATCAAGCCATACCTGAATTTAATGCATAGAAGTTGAAATATATCAAGAATCAATAGAAAATCAGCAGCAAACCTGAATTTACAAGTCTCTCAACCAACCCAAAATGAATTTCAACCTAACTCTAAGCTAGAGGAACTAACCTTAGCCACTCATAATGTGGCAAGATGAGTCTTGAAGATAAAAGAAATGAAAAATACAAGAAAGTAAATGATATGAGGAAGAAATTACAAAGAAATTGTAGCTCGAATCACCAAAATTGGACTTCATATGACCTAATTTGGCTAAAAACAAATTTATATCAAAGGGAGAGCGTCGCTTTGCTCAGTTAGAGCGTTACTACGCTCTGGGTAGAAGTCATAGCACCGATCTCAAGGTAGCGACACTACACGCTGCCCTTGTGCGCCCTTTCTTTTTCGTCAAAGTTCAGAGCGTAGCTGCGCTCCAAGAGAGCATCACTACGTTCTCATCAAATTTGCTCTTTGCCTTTGAGCATAGAGCAAAGCGTAGCTGCACTCTGCTCTACGCTGGCCCTATGGGCATTTTTGTAATTTTCACGCCCTTGAGCTTCAAGTGCCCGATTTCACTTTCGATAGCTCCAAATCAATCCCAAACGACTCGTAACACTCCAAGGAGCATGCTTTGCTCAAATTCCTAAAAAATAGCATACTAAACACATAAAATCCACAAATGAGGCCGAATTAAGCTTGGAAAAATAGCACTTTATGGTGCTATCAAAACACCCCTAACTTAATTCTTGATCGTCCCGAGCAAGGTACAAAAACACACATTCATGTAATAATTTGTTTGCTTAGTTACACAGCTCGTGACTAATGTTTTAACAGTAGTTCTCAATGCATGCTTGCAATCACTTGGGCAATCCAAATACAGACAATCAATTGAGATGCATTTTTAAAACACTTTTCAAGTTAAGTCATGCATGAGTGAGTGCAGAGCTTTTAACTCCAAGCATGCTTGGAAAGGTTTCATCAAGCTCCCAATTTGTTTTTCCCTTACTCTAGCTCGGTTATTGGCCTTCGAGCTATCTAAACTCATCAAAAGGGCAATACTTCGACTAGGGCGCCTTACACACGCACAACTAAAAAGCAAAGGGCATCAATTTTACCTAAAGGCACTAGCTTTCACACACCCATTGTAGGGAGTCTTACCCACTTTTTCTCTCGGGCGTCCTAACTGAACATAATGAGGGTAACTCTTTTTGCCCCTATCCATGCACCCACAAATTGTTTTTCTTTCTTTTTTTTTTTTTTTTCTTTTTCTTTTCTTCTTCTTCTTTTACCTTTTTTATTATTTTTTATTTTTAAAACACTTTTCTTTTCCTCTCTTTTTGGCTTTTTCTTCTTCCTCTCTCTTTTTTTCTTTGACACATAGGCTTATTACTCTTTTGCTCTCCTAGTCTACCTTTACACTCAATCAAGAAAGGCTACTCTCCAACCAAAGGTGGACCTTTCGGGGTGACAACAAAAATCCTAGCAAGATAATCCAATTTTAGGCATCCAAGATTCAAAATGATTCAACAAAGCACTTAAGTTTGCATGAAATGCCAAGAATTTTTTTTTTAAAAAAAAATGGGCTAAAAATCATGAATGTTTCTTCATCCCTAAATCATGCAAGCATAGAGAAAGGTGCATTATCAACTTTCATAAAAATGAGCATAAGCAACAACGAATAACATGCAATTCAAACACACAAGTCAGAGCTCATATGCCCAAGGATTGCCAAATGTGCATGAACCTAGAGCAAGCTACCCAAACCACCCCCAACTTTTAGAGCATACATTGTCCCCAATGTATCATGATCAAAATGAAAAGCAAGGAACAAATTAAAGGGGAACAGAGAAACTCCCCTGAATTTGGGCACGTTGAATGAAGGGTTGAGCTTGTATCAAGCTTCAACCTCTAAAAGATAACTTTGTAAAGCAAAATTTTCCCAATCAAGCTAAAAATAAATAAATAAATAAATAAGCTACACTAAAAACAGAAAATAAATGAAAGCAGTAAATGTTTGACGTCCGGCTGCCTCTAGGAAGTGCAAATTTTTAAGGTCTGTTGCTGGACCGTATTCTACCTGATCATCCTTGCTCGAAGTTGATCAACTCCTCACCTCCATCCATCTCTACAGTACTTGCTTTATCATTATCCTACAAAGGTAGTAACTCACAGAAATCAAAACGATTAATGGAAGCAGATTTATCCAAGACAAACAATATTTTAACAATCGCTTCAAACTCTACAGATAGGGACCCTTCTCCTACATCAATCTCAGCTAAAGCAGTTCTTAGGAAAGTTCGACCTAATATAACAAAGTTCAAAGGGTAATGAGCATTTTGATCATAATTCAGGACATAAAAATCAGTGAGGAAGACTAAACCATCTACATTAACGACACATCTTTCACAACTCCTAATGGCTTAATTAAATTACAGTCAGCCAGTTGAATCACCATATTAGTAGTACAAAGATTAGCACTCTAAGTTCATAAAACAGAGATGCAGACATTATACTTACAGCTGCTCCTAACTTAATCAAAGCATTTTGTAACTTCTTCTTACCTACTTTACAGGATAGGTAGAACATACCTAGATCATTGCATTTAACTATGAGGTTTGGGGATGACCATGGTTGCTTGTGTAATGAGCATTTCTTCGTCCTTCTTGACCCATTGTATCGAGCTCATCTCAAGGAGGCTAGCAGTCACCATTTCAAGGGTTTTAGCTAGTTTCACTTTTTTTTTCGTTCCTCTCAGGATTGAGAAATTTTCTGGGGCAACGAGAATGTAAGCTTTCAAATCAAACTGATTTAAGGAATCAGTATTAACCTGTTGAGGGCTCCTAGATGGTCAGGGTCTATGTCCTTTTGCATCACAACTAAAGAGTTCATTGAATTATTTTCAGTAATAAAATTCATAGACTCAAAGGGGGTTAGGAGATCAGATGGACTTACAGTGGTTACAACACTTACATTCCCCACATAAGGCTCGAGTTGGGCTAAGGGCTTACCACTTTGAGTGTCTAACTTGTTCACTGTGGTAGCCAGCTGAATGATCTGGTTGGCTAAGTGTTGCATACTTATTCTTGTCTCTTTCTGAAACATGACATTTTCCTCATTGATCTTCTTCATTTCTTGCTGGAAGGTTATCACATCCTTTTAGAACTTCAACATAGAGTCTGCCATGCACTTCACCATATCCTCCAATAGTAGGCTAGGGGATGTACTCACCTAGTGGTCTCTTTGACTTCCCCAACGAAAGTTGGGATGGTTGCACCATCCGAGGTTAAAATTATTACCTTGTGGACCATATTTTCGTCCTCCTTGATAGCCAACATAGTTCACCTCTTCCACGGGGACTGAGGGTTTAACTTGAGCACGAGTCATCTATTTCACCAAAGCAGTTAAGTCAGTTAATTGAGAACATAACTCTTTTATCTCTTGTGAGTCGGATGGAGTGATTCCATTTGCTCTTGTCCCAAATTGCTATCAATTTTTTGCCATTCTAGAGATCAACTCCTTGGCTTCAAAAGGGGTTTTATCAACAAAAGCACTGCTAGTTGCGACATCTATAGTCCTTCGGTCATGAGAGAGTAGCCCTAAGTAGAAGTATTGGATTGGGAGCTGTTTCGATATCAGATGGTATGGAAAGCGCTTACAGAGCTGCTTGTATCTCTCTAGTACTCGAATAATGTTTCCTCTATACCCTGGGCTATGCCATAAATTTGCTTTCTAATGTTGTTTACCTTTGATGCAAGGAAATATTTCTCTAAAAACAACTTCTTCAACTCATTCCATGTAGTGATTGAACCAAGGGCCTAGCAGTAGAGGCAATCTTTGGCATCCTCCTTAAGAGAAAAGGGAAATGCTCTCATATTAAACCGCTCCTCTATGACTCCATGGGGTCTCATCCCTTCACAAACAACATGAAAGTCTTTCAAGTGTTTGTGGGGGTGTCCCAACTTTGCCATTAAACTGAGGCAACAGATGAATTAAGCCCGTCTTGAGCTCGAACGGTACGGTGGTGGCAAGGTAGACCATGCATATGTTGAGATTTGTGCCCTAAAGTCTCATAATTGATTAGTTAATTAATTTAATTATTAATTATGCAATGTTAATTTATCCATTAATGGAAAAATTCAAGGTTATTGCATGAAGTCTTGGACATGTATGTAGTTGACATACAGGTGGATCATGTTCAAGAAACAACCTAAAGATCTATAGTATATGGATAAGGTTGAGTGCCTTATCCTGGTGACACTATGGATACGACCTACTTTGTAATAGTTACAAATGGTTTGATTCAAACCGTTCATGTAGAGACATGTGAGTGGGGGTATCCTATACAAAGAGTTTGTATAAGACTAGACCGCGAAATATTTAACCTTTCTTTGTAAATTCGTTAATTAATGAGATTAATATTTCATAGGATGATCATGTGCGACTCGATCTCAATCCTAAGTGACTTATGAACTCTTGTCTATGAGGTCGGTCCTTTGATTTGCATGAATGAGAGTGGTACGAGTTGCCGACTAAATAAGCCTACCATTTTGGAGATTTGACTAAATGGGGAGCAAGGAACATAACTTTACAAGATGAAATTCACTCTTTCCCAAATAGGGTAAGTAGATGAGTAGTTCCCTTAAGTGCTGATTTCAGGTTTTGAACAAGGGGTCTCATCCTCTCACTGGCCCAAGAGGGACTTAGTTTATGGTTGGATCATAAACAAATTGTTCATTAGAGAAATCAGTGGTATTTAAGGATAAGAGGTAATTATAGGGGTAGAACGAACATTTGACCTAGTTGTAATTATGAACAACTCGTGAATGATCGACTTGCTTATACTGATTTTATCCATGGACACAACTTGTCCTACAATGCATAAGAGTTCAACTATGGGTCTCTAGTGGTTTGCCCTGTAGTTAATGAATGAAGGTTAATTTAGTTAAAGAGTTTAATTAATTAATCTTGGATCATTCGAGCTTATAATTTGTAGGTCCATAAGGTCCCCTTGGTAGCTCACCACAGATCAACAAGGATCAACTATGTTGAAAGAAAGATTTGAAATGTTTAAATTTATGAGGGAAAAAAATATTAATTGTATTGGATACAGTTAATTACATAATTTATTATAAAGTTTATTTGAATAAGATTCAAATTATAGCTTTATAATATGGAGAATTAATTTATTTGAATATGATTTAAATAATTATTTATTTATTTGGATGAAATCCATATAAATAAATAGATGGAAAATTAATTAATCAATTGAATTGGATTCAAATGATTAATTATTTAATTTGGATGGGATCCAAATTAAAGATTTTACAGAAAATAAATATTTAAATGAGATTTAAATATTTTAAACCATTTAATATGAGATATTATTTGGATAGATATTTATTATTAGTAGATATTATTAAATATTTAATTTAAAATCTATGCATAGAGGTTATCCTAATAAGATTAGGAGTAAGGCATAAAATTCTATAAATAAGACCCTTGGGAACTTTCATAAAACACAAACCCTCTACAAAAATAATCTCTACGATTACTCTAAAACTCTTCCTATAGAAATTCTCCCAATTTTCTTAGAAAAGTTCTAAGAAAATTCTTCTTCCCATCCCCTCTATTCGTTCAAGAAGCGATTCCCACAAACCGGATCCTTGCTAGAGTCATAACAAGGAAGATCTCTTGGAAAAAGAAAACTACAAGGAGAAGACTATCGGTTCGAGGAGAAGATTGAAATTATAGATCGACAAAGGTATGATGTTTAACCTTTTCTTTACTTTGTGTATTTTTAATCCTTTCAATAAATCAAAGAACGCAATCACACGCTTCCGCCGGGATTCAATTCCCTTCAGCATAGAGATTGTTGTGTAACGTGAGGCTTAGACAACTACCTCAACGTGTGCTCAGAGGCCTCCCCCATGTCTACTTCAGGCTGTAAGTCCTCTAACTCTTCCTCTTTTTCTGATTGATCTCCTTGATGAACTTGATCGGTCTCTTGCTCACCTTCTCTTTGTCTTCTCCTCTTTTCTCGTTGAAGTTGTTGCTCTTCCTTGTCTATATTTGCAAAAATTGAAGTCCAAAACTTCCAGAAGAATGGGTCATACACGACAAGAAACTCACACACACTAAATTGAATACATGAATTGGCTAAAATGTTGCTAAATCCCCCGGCAATGGCACCAATTTGTTCTCTGCCTTTGAGTGTAGAGTAGAGCGTATCTGCTCTGGCCCTAGGGGCATTTTTGTAATTTTTACGTCATTGAGCTCCAGGTGCCCGATTTCACTTCTGATAGCCCCAAATCAACCCTGAACCACCTGTAACGCTCCGAGGTGCATGATTTGCTTAAATTCCTACAAAATAGCATAATAAACACATAAAATCCACAAACAAGCTCGAACTAAGCCAAGGAAAATAGCATCTCAAGAGTTTTGGATGCCCTCCTAAAACATAGGTTTTTTAGATTCCTGAGTTAAGGGCATACCCATTTTACATTTTTGTCCTTTTTTTACTTTTACATATATATATTAATCTTCATTTGCATTATATAATTAACATAAATACTGTCAACGATAAATCATATTTAAATTTAAATTAATATTTATTTTATAAAGAATCTTAAATTATGATATATTATTTTGTTGAGAAAAATAACATATAAAAATAATATAAATTGTATTAATTTAAAAAGAAATTCAAATTGACAAAAACAAATATGTTTTATAAGTTCAAATATGTCAATTTAATTATAAATTAATAAATAGTCATATGGACATTCTTGGAACATTATGTAAATTTAAGACATTTCCAAGTAAAATTCCTACGAAACAAACATTGTTATCAAAATATTCCTACATATCTACAAAAAAATATTCGTACAAACATAGTAATCTAAAGATGTCAAACATCTATAATTTTATATCTATAATTTGGGGCATCTAAGATTCCAGTTATCTACATTCCTAAAAACAAACGACCCCGTAGAGGTGGAAGTTCGATTCCTATCCCCACAATTGTTTTTTTTTTTTTTGAAAAAAAACAAGAAAAAAAAATCAATCAACATTTATTTTTTAAATATGTATACTTACTTGACTTGTGTACTTACTTGACTTTTGTCCATCTTTGTCGATTTTTTCCCCTTTATTCCTTTAGGACGTTGTCCTTCACCCATATTTTTAAAACTAAGCTACGAAGCCAATTTTTGCAACCCATTTTGCTTTGTGCAACTGGCCGATTTAGAAATCTTGAATCAGTAGAATAGTTAATTGCACTCTATCAACTATCAGATTTTACGTACTTTAAATTTGCCATTTTAATATAGTAAAAATTGTCATGTTTAAACTTCTAATCGTTGAATTATAACAAATTCAAATTTAAAGTTGTTTCTTAAATTTTATCATTTTAGATTGCCTAACTTAATTATGCTAATAAAAATGTCTAACTTAAAAAACAAAATACATTAGCTAAATTTTCAAAAATGATTACATCACACATTTTCAAGACCTAATAGATAATATAATTAAGAATACTCAAATTAACATTAAAAGTGCCTTTGGTTTAAAAAGTTTTAATTTCATCACAAAGTTTGAATCAATTAGAAATATAGAAATAGACCTAACATAAAACGAGGAAATGGACAACTACATTAAAGAAAACACAAGTGAAAACTAAATTATAAAAGACAACTCCAAAGCATTTAAAATGGAAACTCAAACTACCATGAAATCCCTTCACTCACTGATCACTATAGGAATCAGAAACAGAATCCACAATGCTTCCAACAATCTCCTTTGACTCCTTCAGCAGCCTGATACTCTTCTTCAGCTTCTCCCTTTTCACAGACAACGATGGCGACTCCTCCAACATCCTCTCGATTCCACCCCCGGCTGGACTCATCAGCTCGCCAATCGTCTCCTTCTCAATCTCCTTGTTCACCAGATTCTGCACACCGTACTGCAAGTACAGCGCCGTGCTGTCCACCATTCTCCTCAATACAATCTTCCAATACGCCGTCATCCTCATCTTCAGATCGAAAGCCTGCTGAAGAACATCTGGATGCTGCCACAAATTCCCGACTTCGATGTTTCCGAACCCTTCAAGGAACACAGTAGCGGGGCGGTAATCGGTTCTCAGCACCTGTTTTAAGAATGTCTGTTGCTGGGCCATGAGCTTGTTCCATTCTGTTGTGTATTCAGCATCACAGGTGTAGTCTGTGAGCTTCTCCATTTCTACAATCTCTGTTATCCAATTCACCGCCCGATCTTTCATTGCTTCGACGACGTTTTTCCCAGCTCGTCTGGTGGGCTGTTGGAGCTGTGGATAGTGTTCAGAATGGCGCATCAACACGGCAAGGACAATGACTTGAATGTAATCCCAAGCTTTCATCACAAACTCAACTGGTAAATTTGATATTAAGCTCACTTTCCTCTGCAGAATCGAGAGGAAGGCAGCGCGGGGGAGGAAGTTAGGAAGTCCAATGCCTCTGGATTCCTCCAAGACTTTGATCTCTTCTATTAGAAAGTTGGCCGTGTTGTCGGTTCCGATGCACTTGTGAAGCTCACTGGAGAACTGATTGATCATTTCGACCATCCTGGCTGTCGAATGCATCTTTTCATCGTCAGGAAATTCATCATATTCTCCCCTCAGAAGAATTTTTCGGAGGGACTCTTTGGCTTGTCCAATGATCTGCATGAACGTTGTCATTGCCTCAGCGACGGTCGATAGTTTCTTCGGCATCTTGTTGAGCTCCGCAATATTTATTGCTAACTTTTCGTTGATTTGCTTGACCACTTCCGGCATGCATCTTGCTATGCTACCTGTTAAAAGATTGAATATATCATCCATAGATTCATAGTCCGCAAGCCTGGTAACCATTTTATTTTTAAAAATTAAGTCTATTTCCTCTCAATTTCTTATAGTTATTAACATCTTGTTTAACGAGAAGAGTTGCATTCTTAGCCAAACTTCAAAAAAAAAAAAATAAAATAAAAAAAAAAAAATAAAAATTTAAAAACTTCTTTTTTTTAAGTTCTCAAAAAATGACTAGGTTTTTTAGAACATTGGTAGATACTATATAAGAAACAAGAAATTTAGAGAGTATTTGTAGGCTTAATTTCTAAAAAGTAAAAATTAAAAATCAAATGGTTATCTACCGGGTCTAAGCTTTTGAGTTAGGGAGTAGGTTGGGTACCTGCTTGGATTTGCACCAACTTCTGAGCCAAGACTGGAATTCCCACAACAGATCTGTCAATCTTGGAGAGAAGAGGATGAGTTGCAAACAGTTTGGCTTCTGCAACTCGAGCTTCCTCATACGTCTCATCACCAATTCGGTTCCTAACGCAAACATAACCAAGCCCGATATTGACATCGTCCGCAGTGACCTTCTCATGTAGGCCTTCTGGTGCCTTGTCAGACTTGGTCACGACTGCCAATGTTCTCATTCCCGTTTTGTCGACACTTTGAGACATCCGTATCGATTCACAAGTTGGAAAATCGACGGTTGCAGACAAGACATTCAAGATGATGCTCTCTTCTGGCTTAATATGCTCCATGATTATATCTTTTATTTGATCATAAATGTCTTCAGGCTGATCTTTAACAGGCACTCTTGTAATTCCAGGGAGATCAACCATTGTAAGATCAGGAACACCATTTTTCTTCACAACCAAAGTCAATGGCGTTTTTGATATCCCTTTCCCATTGCCAGCAATCTCCTCTGTAGCTGTACTGATATCCTCTGCAATGAAGGATTCGTCGGTGTGGATCATTTTTCCGTTGTACTCCAAAACAAGCTCGGGTTCAGGACTGGGGTGGTTTTGGAGCCTCATTATCAGAGGGACCCTGGTGCAGATGCCCTGACCTCGAGGTAGGCTGATCCCAGCCAATGACTCGAGGACGCTTGACTTGCCTGATGATTGATCACCAACAACAACTATGGTAGGCAGTTGGATGCCTTCTCTCATGATCATGAGATGACGAAGCTTGTCGACAGCATCAAGGAGAGGACGAATGCGATCATTGTAGGAGACAATCAGTGGCGGAACCGATACCGAATGGCTGTGGCTGCTTGATTCTCCTTGATGAACAGATGAGCTACCATTACTGTGTTGTGCCATTCTTTGTCCGCAACCTCTGTGGAGGCAAGAAGTCATAGTTAGACTTTGAAAAGAGAGAGATTATAAACAAGTTTACACTCTCTTATACATTATGAGGAAGTATATATATAAATAATCATTTCATTATTGGTTCCTGTTCATTATTTTAGTTTATTTTCTTTTTACAAAACTAAATTTTTGTATGTTTGTTTTTACTTAAAAAGTAATTTAATAATTACAAAAGTTAACTTACAAGTTCTCTCAGACATAAGAATTGTGAACTAAAAGAAACTACTAAGTCTATAAAGTTTCAATTTTGTGTAAGTCTCTAAATTTATCTTATTTTTAAAAGCCTCGAACTATTAATTTTGTGTTTTGTGTATCTTTAACCAATTCGAACCTTTTTATAACTCAAGAATCTAAGGGTATAAAATTATCTTATTTTTTAAAAGTATGTCAATACTTTTGTGTTTTATGTACTTAATAAACTATTTTTCTTTTCAAAAATTCATAAGCTCCTAAATAGCTTTACCATTTTTAGGAAAAGTTACTCCTTTGTCTCTAGGTTTTGAATTTAGTTTCTATTTGGTCCTTAGATTCCAAAATATTACATGTTTAGTCCTTAAATTGCCAAGCTTGATTTCAACTTAGTCTCTAGGTTTTAAAATATTACACTATTAGTCCTTAAATTTCGAATTTTGATTCAAATTGTTTCCTAGATTTCAAGATTTATACTTTTCAACCTTGATTTTTCACTATTTATTCACTTTCAATTTTAACATTAATATCTATAGATTAATTCAAAATAATTATGAAGTAAAATCTTAAAATTAATTTTGTGATGAAAAAATTAGTAAAACTTAAGAGCTATTTTTAAATATAACAAGATGAGTCAAACTATTTACAAATATAGAAAAATTTCACTATTTATCAACGATAGATTGCAATAGACATCTATCACTTAGGCGATAAACTTCTATATTTGTAAGCGATAGAAGTCTATTACCGTCTATCATTGATAGACAATAAAATTTTTCTATATTTGTAAATAGTTTTAATATTTTTCCATTTATAATAATTTTTCCAAAACTTAATTCATTATAATTCTTTTAATACTTTTAAATTAATTAATGTGATTAACACTAAAATTTGAAAAAATGAGTATTTGGTGAAAATCAAATGTTGAAAGAGTAAATTTTGAAACCAGAATCAAATTGAAACAACCTTCAAACCTCAAGGTAAAATTGTAACATTTTAAAACTTAAGACTAGATTGAAATCAAACTCAAAACTAAAAGTATATCATTTTTAAATCTAGGGACCAAATAAAGTTAAACCCAAAACCTATGGAGTAAATAGGTATTTAAAAAAAAAAGAAGACGAAGGGGTAGTATTTGTTTAAATTTATATTAATGATATATTCTTTTTCTTTTTTTTCTTGGAGAGAATTTGGAATGACTTTCAACAAGTCTCAAAAGTCATTCCAAATTCACTGATTGCAAAATGTAAATTGACAAAAAAAAATAATAATAAATAAAAAAATCCCTAATAACTTTGGAACATTTTGGGAATAAGATTCTCAAAAGCACCTTAAATTATATATCGTAATCTACTGATACAAAAAGATATTTGAGAAAAAAGAAATATTAAAACAGAGATTTGGCCTTCCTCTCAACATTTTATCTAATATCAACTATTCCAAAAATTCAAAGATGAAATTAATAATTCAGACTTATGATATCCAATATTTGATCATTTAAATTAGTTGCTAGTTTTTAAAAAATTACGAGTGGGTAAAGTGAGATAAATGGATAAGCATCATGTAATCCCCACAATTATTACATTAGTTACAATCAATAAGAGAGATGATAATGTGGAAGAAAATTAAATTTGACTCTCAGAAATTTTCAGAATTATCTGGAAAAAAAGTTTGATAATTCTTTCTAAAAAATTAAATGAGCATGTCCACATGCAAAGCACCATCTCCATGCCTATTCAGTTTTTAAAAGTTATCTACACAACCTTTTTTAACTACAACAAATAGAAGAAAGATTTCAACTTTCGATCTCAAATAAGTTCGTACATGTCAATTACGGTTGAATTAGACTCACATTGATATTATTTAAATAATTCAACATTTTTTACTACTTGTTTTCAAATATAGCAAAATGACTAAAAAGTCAAGAGTTCAATCTATAGTAGCCACCTACTTAAAGAACTAATTTTCTACAAGTTTCATCGACACTCAGTAAAATTAGTCGATGTACACATAAATTAGCTATATAATTGCAAAATAAGCCAACTATTTAAATTTTAGCAATAGACCATGCAAGATAGAAAGAGCGATAGAAGTCTATCACGCTAAAAAATTTTTATATTTGTAAATGGTTTAATATTTTTTCCATTTATAATAATTTTCCTTTACTTATTATTATTTTATTATTATACAACAAATGTGGAATATGGAGATGATGATAAGTCTATCATTATCTATCACTAGTATTTTATTATATTTGAAAATATTTTCAACAATTTGCCATTTAAAACAATTACCCAAATTAATATATAGTCATATCATATGAAATGGATAGTTTTTTATGAGCAATACTTGTGATGCAACCATTTTTCACACGTCACATAAAAAAAAAAAAAAAAAGCATTAAAATATTTTTTTTTAAAAAAATTATGTGTTATGATTAAACAATTTGATGAGTACACAAGGATGGTTAGGATGTAATTGAAGATTTTTTTTTTCCCGTCTTATGATAAACCCATCTATTTCATCAAATTCAATGTCATGTTCTTTTAACTCAATTAATAAAATGTACTTTCACGTAATCTCATCATTTTGTAATTCGATAGTAAAAATTAGATTCGAGGGAAAAAACAAGAGATTAGATCGATAAAGATGAAAAGATTAGGGAGAACCAAAAACATATCTGAATATTAAAGGCAAAGCTTTACTATTTAGTGAAGAGTGACCGGGACCAATTCAGTCACGTTTTCATTCATTTGGAATCTGGGCTCTTCTACGTCATTTTTATTTACTTATTTTTCCCTCTCTTTTTTTTCTTTTTTTATTCCCTTCGATCATTCCTTAAGTCCCATAGGTTTGATCCTGTAGAATCTAACTCATTTTTTCATTGAGCGAAAGGTACGAAATAAATCAAATTAATTTTTCGATCAAAAGTACTATGTGAAATCTTCGTTTTTTCCTCTTTCTCTATCCTTATCCCACAGGAACAGTGTTTGAATCAATAGAAAACCTTTTCTTCTGTATCTGTATGAATCGATATTATTACATTCCAATTCCTTCTTTAACTTTATTTACCAATTTTGCAATGAGAAATGCAAGCATTAAAATCATGGCCAAAAAAGAAAATTTCATAGCGAAGAGAGATTCATGCTGGTCAAGGTTACCAATTTTAGAGGTTAAAATTTACATGGCACAGTTTTAAAAGATCCAAAAACTTAGCTTCAGTAAAATTATAAACCAATCACACAACAGTCAGCAACCATTCAAACAAATCAAACACCCTTAATTACTGCAAAAGTTGTTATGAGAGCCCCAAATTCTACAAACACACATTATTATCCATTTCAATTTCATATATAAACCTCAAATCTTCATCTAAACAGTACAAATAATGGAATCTAAACCTTGACAAACAAAGGTTTTTTTTTCTTTTGTTTGTGTCTTTTATTTCTGTTTATACTTTTTTTGTTGAAAAAACAAAAAACAAGTTTTATATTTATATCTATAAACAATTGAGAGAAAAGAAAAAAGATGGCAGGAGGTGGATTTGTTTCTCAAGGTGGTGGTACGCACCATGAGGGAAATGTCAATACTTTTGTTATTGTCACTTGTCTGGTTGCCGCAATGGGCGGTCTCATCTTTGGATATGATCTTGGAATTTCAGGTTAGCATTGTTTTAAGTGTCAAATTATATAAGCATTGTTATGTGTTCGTGTTTTTTGATGACTTTCTGATGTGAAATTCAAACTATTCAATGAACAAAGAAGAAAAAAGCTAAAGAACAATGGATCTATCCAAATCTCCAATATGATATGGTATGATATGGTTCTTTTCTTTGTTTCTTTGTCTGTTTTTCAGGAGGGGTGACTTCAATGGAACATTTCCTCAAGAAGTTTTTTCCATCAGTTTATGAACAAGAAGCCAAGGCATCAGGAGGGAACCAGTACTGCAAGTTTGACAGCCAGCTACTGACATTATTCACATCTTCACTATACGTGGCAGCATTAGTTGCTTCTTTCTTTGCTTCAGCAGTAACCAGAGCATTTGGAAGAAAAATGTCAATGCTCACTGGGGGTTCAGTGTTTTTGGTGGGTTCCATCTTAAATGGTGCTGCCGTCAATGTTGAAATGCTAATCATCGGTCGTTTGTTACTTGGTGTTGGTGTTGGCTTTGCCAATCAGGTGATGCTTATCCTACAATCGTCTATCTTCTAATCGTGCATACCGATCAATATCTGAAACATGCTTTTCTTATAATGCAGTCTGTTCCAGTTTATCTATCCGAAATGGCACCAGCAAAGATTCGAGGAGCCCTGAATATTGGTTTCCAAATGGCCATTACCATAGGCATTTTGGTTGCAAATCTTGTTAACTATGGAACTGCTCAAATAAAAAATGGTTGGGGTTGGAGGCTTTCTTTAGCTCTTGCAGCTGTTCCAGCAATAATGATGACTGTTGGAGCATTCTTTCTACCCGACACTCCTAACTCAATCCTCGAGCGAGGTGACATGGAGAAGGCAAGACAGATGTTGAAGAAAATTCGAGGTTTGGATAATGTGGATGCGGAATTTCAAGAACTCATCGATGCATGTGAGTCTGCAAAGAAAGTGCAACACCCATGGAAGAACATCATGCAACCAAAATACAGGCCTCAACTTGTCATTTGTAGTGTCATCCCATTCTTCCAACAGCTTACAGGAATCAATGTGATTACATTTTATGCACCTGTCCTCTATAAAACTCTAGGTTTTGGTGACAGTGCTTCACTTATGTCCGCTGTTATATCCGGTGCCGTTAACGTCCTTGCAACAATTGTATCTATTACTACAGTTGACAAGTTTGGTAGAAAGGCTCTGTTCCTTGAAGGAGGTGCCCAAATGTTCATCTCCCAGGTAAATGAACTCTGAATTAAGCTAACACCAAACCATTGCAAGAGCTTACGTTCAAGACCAATATATCCAAAATGTTAGCGTTGAAGTTCAAAATAAAAACCTCCTACTCAAATATCATTTTGACCTGTATATTTAATATTTATATATATTCTTATTACTCTGCCCAACAAATCTTTATTCCATACTCCTTTATAAATCCAAAAGGCTATCCAACTCTAACACAACTTTGCATGTTCCTAGATTGCTGTGGGAAGCCTGATATGGAAGAACTTCGGAATCAATGGTGATGGATCAATGTCAGGAGGAATAGAAGCAGATATCCTATTGGCTCTAATCTGCATATATGTGGCAGGTTTTGCATGGTCTTGGGGCCCGTTGGGTTGGTTGGTACCAAGTGAAATCTGCCCACTGGAGATCCGATCAGCTGGACAAGCAATAAATGTGTCGGTGAACATGTTTTGGACCTTCGTCATTGGTCAACTGTTCCTCTCGATGCTTTGCCATTTGAAGTTTGGTCTCTTCTATTTCTTTGCAGGGTTTGTGATGCTTATGACCATTTTTATTTACTGGTTCTTGCCTGAGACCAAGAATGTCCCAATTGAGGAAATGAACAGAGTGTGGAAGGCACATTGGTTTTGGGGGAAGTTCATTCCAGAAGATGCAGTGATTGGCCCTCATGTTAGTATGGAGCCCTATGGCAAAGGTGTCTGAATCAGAAGTTACAATAACAACAGCAACGAGCTTTGTTCTGTGCTTGGAACTGAGTTTTATGGTAGAATATGAGATAATTACAATAAGGAGAGGAGAGTAAGGAGTTGTTTTAATTTTGAATCCTAATGGAAGTTAACTCATCTCACAGTTTTGATGAACTCATTCTAAGGTGCTCAATTTGGGCTTTTATGGGTGTATTTGAGAGTACTTTGTAATGATGTTAAAATAAGCAGTTTAGTAAAAATATGATTTTGATGTTTGGTTCTATACTCGCTATCGAAGTGCTTCCCGATAAATCACCTCCACTAAAAGCACCCCACAACTGTGCTTCCTGACAAAGCACTTGAGAATGATTTTGAATTTTTCTCAATAAACAATATACATTCCTTCTCAACATGAAAATTTAGAGTGGGAGGTGTTTTGGTATGGCCAAAGAACTCGCACAAGTTTTGTTCATCATTTTAGCTTTCCTTCTTCCTAAGGCTCATACAAAATTCTTTAGGGAGAACCAAACAGAAACGAACAGAGGAAATTTAGTGACTCTGCGAATAAACTCAACCATGTGATCATAACAGTAACACCAAGTGAAATATGAAAAGGGGAAAAAAAAGGAAGACAAAATCTCCCTCATTCTTATTTTTGTAAGATTTAAGGAAGCCAACATAAAAGAGCAAAGAAAACAGAAGAATCTAAGAACAAACACAAACATGTAGATGGTTTGTGTTCTGATTCTTTCAGGGAGTTCTAATTGTGTTTCATTTGGTTTTCGTCTTCCTTTGTCCAATAGGAAACAATGAAGTTGTATCCTTCCTTTCTTTATTGGGGGATGTTGTGGTTAGGCAAGGGCAAAAGCATTTTCGCCGTTGGAGTCTTGACCCTTCTGAGGGGTTTTCTTATAAATCTCTTTTTCAGTATTTACTCGATCTTCTTCCTTTAGAGAGTGTTTTTTTGTTTTTTCTCCTTTGGAAAGTGAAAGTATCAAAGACGATGAAGTTCCTTATTTGGCAGGTTATTCATGGAAGAATTGATACCTCGGAATCACCTTTGGTTGAGCCTTTTTGTTATATTCTTTGTTGGAGGCGTGGCCAGGATCACTTATTTTTTAATTGTACTTGCATGCTTTCGGTTTGGAACATCTTTTTGGGGGTGTTTGACTTACCAATTAGCCATGCACATAGATTTTAGTGTTATGATGATCAAAGAGTTTCTTTTCCATCGGAGGGCTTATGAAAGGTTGGGGTGTATGTTTCCTTGGCAGAGCATTTGGGGTGAGAGAAATAGTAGGATATTTCAAGGGGTTGAGAGGAAACCTTTCAATGTTCTGTCCTGGGCAAATTTTAATGTTTTTCACTGGGTGTCTGTGGAAAGTTATTTTTGTAATTATTCATTAGGCCTTATTTTGTTAGATTGGATACCCTTTTTCTAGGGTGCTCCCTTTTGTACGCTCAACTTTTTGTATGCTATCGTATTCTTTCATTTGTTCTCAATGAAAGTTGGTCTTTTATTTTTTTTTAATAATAATGAAAAAAAAAAAAAAACAAATAGATTTGGTGTGGTGGATGATCATAACACCGAAATACATGTAAATGCAGCATACACGAAATGCAATTTACATGAAATCGAAACAACATATCTCCATCAAGTAAAAAAAACACAAAATAGTCCCTATATAGTTAGTTTGTGGTCGATATATATATATATTTTGAAAGTCTCTATTGGTGTTCCCTTTATAAATTTTTGAGAGTAAGTTACCAGTATCTTTTCTTGCATGAAAACTATTATTATTATCCATTCAATTTCGATGAAATTTAACTTTGTAAGACTAAATTTAAAATTTATTGAGAGTAGTACATAGACTATATTTAAGATTGATTGAAAGTACAAACACTAAAATTAGAGAATCAAGCGTATAGAAACTAAGATGAAATGAAACCTAGAGTACAAGGACCCAAATGATATCTTAACCTTAAAAATAACCGATAGAATCGAACAATTAAAGCAGGTACAAATTGTAAGATCATGTGAAGAGAAAGAAGGTATTGTGTATTGAAGCAGAGTTAAAGTGATCTGTCTGCTTGTGTTCTATATAGACAGAGGAGACTGGCTTGAGGCTTTTGGGTTTTGGGAAAAGGAATATGTAGAATATGTCATAGAGATGACGTAGGAATGAACTATGTTTTTCAACTTTCCTTTTTTCTTTACAATTCATGCTTCATTCTTTTTCTCTTATTTGATAACCGTTCCATTTTTCGTTTTCTGTTTCAATTTCTACGGTATGTTCTTACTATTTTCACAAACTCAAATATAAGGTTTCAAAACTACTTTGTTTGGTTTTTACAATTTGGTTTAGATTTTGAAAACCACTTTTAAAAAGTAGAAGACAAAGCAAATAAATATCTAAATGGAAGTAGTATTTATAATTGAAAGTTTGCCCTAATGTGTATAAGCTCAAATTTTAAAAACATAAAATTTTAAAAAAATGGTTATCAAATGGGTATAAAATATCATAGTTTTTGTTTGAGCTCATGACTTAAGAGTCAATATTGAAGTTGATGCCTTCTCTTCTCATTATGATCTCTTTGGCAGTCATGAGAGATTCAAGGGTGGGCTTCATGATAATTTCAAATGCAATTTAATACTTTTGAACTGGGTTAAATAACAAATTTGTCCTCAAAATTTTCACGAAAATAACAATTTAATTCTTAAAATTTATTTTATAACAATTTAGTTCTTATACTTTTAATTTGGTAAAATTTGTATCCCAAACGTGAAAAATATTATCAATATTTAATGAAATTTCTTAAATATGTAGATTAATAAATGAGCCAAACTATTTACAAATATAGAAAAATTTTATTATCTATCAGCGATAGATTTTTATCACTGGATACTTTTCTATATTCGTAAATAGTTTGACATTTTTTCTATTTATAATAATTTTCCTTAATAAATTGTTTAGGAACTAAATGCGTTTATAAACTAGCCAAAGTGAATATAACTCAACTGGCATGTGATATGTGTTAGCGACCAAGAGGTCAGTGGAGGTCAGTGGTTCAAATCTCTCACCCCTAGTTGTATTAAAAATGTGTTTATAAACTAGAACTACAACTAAAATATTGCATAATTAAAAAAAAAATGAAACTTAGTTTTGATATAATTTATCACTATAGGGATTAAATTTAAATTTTTAAAGATTTAAAAGTATAGGGACTAGATTTTCACATGTTAAACTTTAAAGATTAAATTGTCACAAATTTAAAAGAATAAAAACAAGCTAAATCATTACTTTCATCAAACTTCAAAAACCACAAGTGTTCTTTAGCCACCACACAACTTACTTGGCACAAATCTTCAACTCTCGACCAAAAGGTCAAATGTTTGAATCCTCCACCGAATGTATTATTGAATAAAGAAGAAAAAAGTTATTTAGCCTTTAAAATACTTATTCTATAAATTATATTTTGACTAAATATTCATAAATTTACTACAAGATGTGTTTATATATTTTTTCATTAGTTATTTTTAGGTTAAATGACTCTTCTTGTCCCTAGACTTTCATAGAAGTAACAATTTAGTTCTTGAATTTTAGTGTAACAAATTTAGTTTTATGTAATTTTAAATTTGCAACAATTTAACCTTTAAATTTTAGTATATAATGACTAAGTCCCTACCATGATAAGTCTCATCAAAATTAAGTGTCAAATTTTATTAAGTAACAACAAATTTGATCCCTAATCAATTTTTATATGGATAAGTAATTTCATTAGATTTCAATAATATTTTATACCATATGGACTAAATCATTACAAATTATAAAATATAGGAACCATTGCTACTTATTAAAGTGTAGAGAATAAATTGTTACAATTTTGAAAGTATTAGAGACTAAATAACTACAAATTAAAGTTCATAGACTACATTATTACTCCTTAAGAGTGCACAGATCAAAAGTGTTTTAAACCTTATTTTTATATTAATTTACTTTATTGCTTGTTGCCTCTTGCATGATTTTAGGGCCTTTTTTTAGTAAAGTATCCATAAATTATTTGTTAATATGTTTTATTTAATAAATTAGAATATTTTCATTGTTTTGTATTAACTTCATATAAAATTAAATTTTATCATAATCTTGCAAACCCACAGATAAAGACCTTAGATCCAACTAAGAATTATCGTGTTCCATTAAGGATACCCGATCAAGTGATTGTTTTATTATTATTATTATTATTATTATTATTATTATTATTATTATTATTATTATTATTATTATTATTATTATTATTATTTTGGGTAAGAAACAATGATATTCGACCTAGTGATTAAAGATCAATTATACTGGGTCCATTAAAAAACGAATTATAAGATGATGGTAAAAATGCACTATCATTAATCTATCCCAATAGTGCAGATGCATTTATCCTCTAACATTCTATTTTATAAAAAGATATCTTCAGTGAACAAAAAAAACATTAAGTTAGAAAGGATTGTGTTCCAATCAAATAAATGCTTTGTGTAAATCACTACTCTTTGGAAAGTTTGATGTGGTGCGAATGGGTCTGGTCCTAGAGTTGAGAACAAATGGTTCTTGTAAAATACTAGAGGCTAAAATTTGAATGGCACAATTGTAAAATACCCAAGAAGCTTGAATCAGTAAAAATTATCAGCCAATTAAAATCCCTGTCAACAACTTCCCAAACCAATTAACAGCCTTAATTACAGCAAAAGTTGTTATGAGATCCACAAATTCTACACACCCAAGCAATTAGCAACCACTCTAATGTCCTATATAAACCTCAACTCTTGATCCAAATTATACAAATAATGACAAATAAAACTTGAGAAACAAGGAATTTTTTTCCCTTTCTTTTTTCTTTTGTTTGTGTCTTTTATTTCTGTTTATACTTTTTTTGTTGAAAAAACAAAAAACAAGTTTTATATTTATATCTATAAACAATTGAGAGAAAAGAAAAAAGATGGCAGGAGGTGGATTTGTTTCTCAAGGTGGTGGTACGCACCATGAGGGAAATGTCAATACTTTTGTTATTGTCACTTGTCTGGTTGCCGCAATGGGCGGTCTCATCTTTGGATATGATCTTGGAATTTCAGGTTAGCATTGTTTTAAGTGTCAAATTATATAAGCATTGTTATGTGTTCGTGTTTTTTGATGACTTTCTGATGTGAAATTCAAACTATTCAATGAACAAAGAAGAAAAAAGCTAAAGAACAATGGATCTATCCAAATCTCCAATATGATATGGTATGATATGGTTCTTTTCTTTGTTTCTTTGTCTGTTTTTCAGGAGGGGTGACTTCAATGGAACATTTCCTCAAGAAGTTTTTTCCATCAGTTTATGAACAAGAAGCCAAGGCATCAGGAGGGAACCAGTACTGCAAGTTTGACAGCCAGCTACTGACATTATTCACATCTTCACTATACGTGGCAGCATTAGTTGCTTCTTTCTTTGCTTCAGCAGTAACCAGAGCATTTGGAAGAAAAATGTCAATGCTCACTGGGGGTTCAGTGTTTTTGGTGGGTTCCATCTTAAATGGTGCTGCCGTCAATGTTGAAATGCTAATCATCGGTCGTTTGTTACTTGGTGTTGGTGTTGGCTTTGCCAATCAGGTGATGCTTATCCTACAATCGTCTATCTTCTAATCGTGCATACCGATCAATATCTGAAACATGCTTTTCTTATAATGCAGTCTGTTCCAGTTTATCTATCCGAAATGGCACCAGCAAAGATTCGAGGAGCCCTGAATATTGGTTTCCAAATGGCCATTACCATAGGCATTTTGGTTGCAAATCTTGTTAACTATGGAACTGCTCAAATAAAAAATGGTTGGGGTTGGAGGCTTTCTTTAGCTCTTGCAGCTGTTCCAGCAATAATGATGACTGTTGGAGCATTCTTTCTACCCGACACTCCTAACTCAATCCTCGAGCGAGGTGACATGGAGAAGGCAAGACAGATGTTGAAGAAAATTCGAGGTTTGGATAATGTGGATGCGGAATTTCAAGAACTCATCGATGCATGTGAGTCTGCAAAGAAAGTGCAACACCCATGGAAGAACATCATGCAACCAAAATACAGGCCTCAACTTGTCATTTGTAGTGTCATCCCATTCTTCCAACAGCTTACAGGAATCAATGTGATTACATTTTATGCACCTGTCCTCTATAAAACTCTAGGTTTTGGTGACAGTGCTTCACTTATGTCCGCTGTTATATCCGGTGCCGTTAACGTCCTTGCAACAATTGTATCTATTACTACAGTTGACAAGTTTGGTAGAAAGGCTCTGTTCCTTGAAGGAGGTGCCCAAATGTTCATCTCCCAGGTAAATGAACTCTGAATTAAGCTAACACCAAACCATTGCAAGAGCTTACGTTCAAGACCAATATATCCAAAATGTTAGCGTTGAAGTTCAAAATAAAAACCTCCTACTCAAATATCATTTTGACCTGTATATTTAATATTTATATATATTCTTATTACTCTGCCCAACAAATCTTTATTCCATACTCCTTTATAAATCCAAAAGGCTATCCAACTCTAACACAACTTTGCATGTTCCTAGATTGCTGTGGGAAGCCTGATATGGAAGAACTTCGGAATCAATGGTGATGGATCAATGTCAGGAGGAATAGAAGCAGATATCCTATTGGCTCTAATCTGCATATATGTGGCAGGTTTTGCATGGTCTTGGGGCCCGTTGGGTTGGTTGGTACCAAGTGAAATCTGCCCACTGGAGATCCGATCAGCTGGACAAGCAATAAATGTGTCGGTGAACATGTTTTGGACCTTCGTCATTGGTCAACTGTTCCTCTCGATGCTTTGCCATTTGAAGTTTGGTCTCTTCTATTTCTTTGCAGGGTTTGTGATGCTTATGACCATTTTTATTTACTGGTTCTTGCCTGAGACCAAGAATGTCCCAATTGAGGAAATGAACAGAGTGTGGAAGGCACATTGGTTTTGGGGGAAGTTCATTCCAGAAGATGCAGTGATTGGCCCTCATGTTAGTATGGAGCCCTATGGCAAAGGTGTCTGAATCAGAAGTTACAATAACAACAGCAACGAGCTTTGTTCTGTGCTTGGAACTGAGTTTTATGGTAGAATATGAGATAATTACAATAAGGAGAGGAGAGTAAGGAGTTGTTTTAATTTTGAATCCTAATGGAAGTTAACTCATCTCACAGTTTTGATGAACTCATTCTAAGGTGCTCAATTTGAGCTTTTATGGGTGCATTTGAGAGTGCTTTGTAATGATGTTATAATAACAGTTTAGTAAAAAATATGATTTTGATGTTTGGTTCTATGCTCGCTATCGAAGTGCTTCCCAATCAATCATCCCTTCTGAAAGCACTCTACAAGTGTGCTTCCTCGCAAAGCACTCGTTAACATTCCTTCTCAACTTTAAAATTTAGAGTGGGAGGTGCTTTAGCATGTCCAAAGCACTCCCACAAGTTCGTTTTCACCATTTTCAACTTTCTTCTTCCGAAAGCTCATACAAAGTTGTCTAGGGAAGCAAACAGAAAAGAACAGAAAACTAAAGTCTCCAAGAATAAACACAAACATGTAGTGATCATAACAGTAACACCAAAGAAAAAGAAAATTCCCCCCAAGCAGAAATTTGTAAAGAAACAAACAGAAACATGAAATGAATGATGATAACACTAAAGTAAATGTAAATGCAAGAAAGATCGAAGTTTGGGCCAAACGGAGAGAACCCATTTCCAGAGCAAAAACACAGATAAAAAGTAACCATTAAAGAGTAAAAAATGCACTTACAAATTTGAAGACACTGGGAAGAGAAAGAGGGAGAGGATTATGTGTTTAGAAGCAGATGCAAAAGAGTAAAGAAGAGACTGTGGCTTTGAGGCTTTGGGTTTTGGGAGAAGGAATAATATGTCATGGAGATGATGTGGGAATGAGCTATTTCTCTGCTTTTTAACTTTTCCTTTTTTCCGTACAATATTATTTATTTATTATTTATTCTTTGCTCTAAATCCTTAGTTGGAATTATTGGAGTTGGGGTTTTCTTGGACCCGACGACTGAAGCTTGTAGTGGAGTGAAACGAGTGAAGTTGATGGCTTTCCTCTTCTCACTTTGATTCCCTTTCTGGAGTCATGTCATGTCTCTTTCAAGGGTAGGCTTCGATGTAATTTCCAATGTTATATATTACTTTTTGAATAGGACGAATTTCCGAAATAATAATATTTTTTCTGAAATAATGACCAACAAAAAAAAAAATAGAATAGTGTGGAAATATATTCTGAAAATAATATAAAAGTGAAATAATATTTTACATTTAGGTTGGTGGGAAACTCGGTCCATGATTTTAAAAAGAAAACGTGGACTGAGTCCACGATTCTTATGATTCCAGTCAACCTCCATCGTTAACATTGCTACATCAGATGCCGGCATGGACAAAATCGTGGACCCGGTTCACGATGAAAATCGAACTCATGGACCAGGTCCACGAGTCCCTTCTGTTTTTGTTTTTTTTTTTTTTTTTTTTTTTTTTTTTT
>QLSR01000084.1:3567685-3581687 GCA_031780015.1 Citrullus colocynthis
TTTTTTTTTTTTTTTTTTTTTTTTTTTTTTTTTTTTTTTTGCAACTTAAATTTTGTGGACAAGCACTTAGTTATAGAGATAAATTTAGTTTTTTCAACTTGAACATTAAAAGTATAAAGCTTGACATATAATAAGACTAATGATGATAAATATTCTTAAATAAAATATCTAACGTATTATCAATTATAAGTTATGCAAATCATATGTCACATGGTAGTTGTCTTCTCTCACGCCGGCCACAATGAGGTACAAAAACCTCAAAGTGTTGTTGATGATGAATTACATCATCGATGTCTTGTTGGGTGACAATAGATGGAAATGCATCAGGTGCATAATACTCATTTGATGACCAGAACTCGATGTGATATCTCCTTGAGGTTTTGGGTCAATGTATTGCTCTGGAATATTCTCGGCCTATTGTCGTTGACATCGACAACGAACACGTTTTCTATCAGTGTCGGCAACATTAAGTCTACGTGTCTGTTGAACAATATCATCTACACTTACAACACATTGGTAACAAATTGAACTTAGCTCTGGTAAATTATGTTGTACTAAATATTGTTGTACATCCTGAACAAAATTATTTTGTATGAACAAAAAAAAAAAAACAATGTAAAATAATATGGAAACAACAAAATTGAATAAAATAAATAATAAAATTCTTAACATGCAATAATAATAAGTGCCCTCAGGTGTGATAGATCGTCTTGTGATTGAGTCGTACCAAAGTAGATAGTCATCTGATACAGCTGGTCAATCTACTACGTCTCCTCCTACACAATGGTCACAACGTGCTCACCAATGGGATAAATAGTTTCCAAGAATTCATCGCCAATCTTGGTCATGCTTACCCCTTAAATCAATTTGGTGCAGGTCACGATCGGTATAACAAATTGGTGGCATGACATTCCATATTGTCTTAACACTCAGTTTGGATAATGTCACTCTACTATATGAAAGCATATTAGAGGGTTCACCATCAACCAGATATCTTCACTATTATAATAGTAATCAGGCAATGATGTCATGATCTCCTCCTATGTGTACAACATCCAATTGATCTAAAATTTAAAAAAAAAAAAAAAAAAAGTTAATAAATAACCCAATTGTGCAATATTTATTTTTTAATAGAAGATATATGTTCCTACGTGAGTGTGCATTAGTCAATCAAATAATAATCTGTACACTAGTAACATATTTGTAGAATGCTCAGATGCAGCTAGAATACCGCTCCATTTACACATGCATGTAATATTATTAAGACGTTTTATTATATAAATTTATTATGAAATGAAAATGTAAGGAATGTAATACCTTACACTGAGTGGACGTCCAATAAAATGATCGGGAGACGGTAGCTCAACTAGTGGTGCTATGGTGTAAAATCAGTCATAATCCTATACTTGCAATTGTATCAGTGAGCCTGCTATCTCTAAAGTGGTTGTAGTATTAGCCTAACATAATTCCCTATACAGCCATGCAAGACACGCACTATCCCATGAATACCTACCAACAGCCTCACAACTTCCCAGTAAAGGAAGAAACATCAAGTGAACTAATGTGTTCGACTTGTCAGTGAACAAAAATTCTCCAATGAGCTGCATGATATACGCCCGTGAATACCTCTGTATGGTAATATCATCAGCATTAGGAGATAGTTCTGTAAATTGAGATGACAATCAAGAGATACTCAACCTAGAGCCTTTCAATTCTGGGGTTCGAACGCCCAAAAAATCTTCACAAACATGTTTCTAATTGTACATCAACAATTTAGTTACAGGTTCTCCATCAACTAGTAATCCAAATTGGAGGGCAATGTCTTGCAATGTAATGGTACATTGCCCACCAGACATGTGAGACGTGTGGGTTTTCAGTCTCCATCGCTCAGTAATCAAATGCCAATCTAGTTGAATAAACTCAATTTGTGCAACCCCGAGCAAACCAGCTTGTTCGACTTGTTAGTGAACAAAAATCCTCCAATACGCTACATGATATACACCCGTGCATACCTCTATATGGTAATATCGTCAACATTAGGAGATAGTTCTTTAAATTTTGATGACACCCAAGGGATATTGAACCTAGAGCCTTTCAATTCTGGGGGTCGAACGCCCAAAAAATCTTCACAAACATGTTTCCAATTGTACATCAACGATCCAGTTACAGGTTCTTCATCAGCTGGTAATCCAAATTGGAGGGCAATGTCTTGCAATGTAATGGTACATTTTCCACCAGACATATAAAACATGTGGGTTTTCAGTCTCCATCGCTTCACTAAAGCAGTAATCAAATGCCAATCCAGTTGAATAAACCCAATTTGCCCCGAGAAAACCAACTTGTTCTAAGTAAGGTATGATTTGTAGGTCTAACATTATACTACGATCAACTACTTACTCTCTTCTACAACACCCCAAAACTACAATGAACTGAGTATCCCATACTGATTGTGAACGATGGTTTGGATGTAGATTTAATTAAGTCGAATTAGAAAGACTAGGATCCATAATTGAAACTGCAATATAATAAACATAAATGACCATTCAAAATTAGTAAATACCAAAAAGAAGAAGTTTATAATTAACAAAATGAAAATATCCATAATTGACAAATGAAAAGATCAATAATTGACAATAACATAACAATATGAAAAGTTCGTTACAATTTCAAAATAAAAAGTTCATTACAATTACAATATAAGAAGTTCATTACAATTACAACATAAAAAGTTCATTGTAACTATAATCAGAATCATTTATGACCTGAAGATGAAGCGCCTAAGAAACAATTTGGACAAGTTCGTTTGTTATCTTCTTCTCCCTTGCATAATGTACAATGAACTTTTGCACTTGATTCACGTCAATCCATCTCATTATGAATTTGAGAGCTTTTTGAGCGTTCTCTTAATAAGTTTTGGTTTGGATGAATTACCTGAAATGATGCCTTTGGCCAATAGTCTTTGTGTGGTATAGGGTGGAAGTGAGACTCGTAACATCGTTTGTACTCGGACAGTTTATAACATTCGTCAATAAAGGGTAAATATGCCAAATGTATGGAATTACAAACTACAATGACATGAGAGCACGAAATCTTAAAGGACTGTCATTTATTACAAGAACATGTCCTCTTCTACAGGCTCACAATTTGTGTTTGTTGACCTTTATAAGGAGAAATCATACTTATCCCAATTTCGACTTTGAAACTTTAGGTTTCCCTATCAATGGACTTCACATTATGTGCAGCGACTCGTTTCTCCCATCTTTTCAATTTTTTTTGTAGCATATTCCGTATATATGTCGCCACAATCAAGTGCCTCACTCATTTCTCCTTTACATTGTTCAAAGTATTGTATTGTTCGATAGAATGTTAGTCTAACCAATGACGTGATCGGTAACATTCTAGCTCCTTTGAAAACCTCATTCATACATTCGGCTGCATTTGTTGTCATCCACCCATAACAATGTTCACTATCATGTGATTTTGTTCATTTATCCAAATCTATATCAGAAAAATACTCAAGACACTCAGGGTTCAATCGCTGTAATTTTTTCATCCATTTGAAGAACTTGTGTGGTTGGTGTTGATTTTCAGCTTTATACACCATAATTTTGAATTCCTTTGATTTGTATTTGGTATTGAAAAGTTACTAGTAACATGGCCAGACAATATCGATGATACGCTCTAGGTTCACTCCACCCAATTTTCTCATTATTTATTGCAGATAGTATGCCTCTATGCTTATCAGAAATTAAGCATATACCATCTCATTGAGTAACATGTACCCACAAAAGCCATAGAAACCATGAACAACTAGATGTACTCTCTTCTTCCATGATAGCAAAAGTAAGGGGAACTATATGGTCACTAGCATCAATTGACAATGCAGTCAACATTTTCCCTTTATACTGCCCATAAAGATGAATCTCATCTATTTGTATCAATGGTCTACAATATTTGAACCCTCCTATAGTAGGGCCCTTTATACTGCCCATAAAGATGAATCTCATCTATTTGTATCAATGGTCTACAATATTTGAACCCCTATAGTAGGGCCAAATGACCAGAAAACTGGTCCAAAAGTAGTTTTACTTGACATTATGATTGTAATACAGCAATACTCAACCGGTATGGCAGTTAAAAATATGACTTCTCCCAATCACCAAAAATTTTAACCAATGCTTTTCTTTTTGCTTGCCACACACGTCTAAAGTTAACATTATATCCGAATGACTTTTTAATTATTTCTTGAAGTATTGTGACTAGAACCCAAGATCAACTTGAACATATTTTGATTTCCATACACATAAAATTAGAATCAAGCTGTGAGTGATCTTGTGTCAATTCTGTGTACGAACACATGTGTTTATCTTGTAGTTTAGTAATTTCAAAAAATCCATTTGTTTTACACCTACGAGCTTGCAACTTCTGGTTACAACCCTTCTTCCACGACTCACACTTCACATGCAGCTACAACAATTTGATAGTGTTGTGTTACACAATATTTTTTAACAACTATTTGTAAATCCTCCTTGGTGTCAAATAACATCCCTTTTTTAAAAAGGATTTGATTCTTCAACGCGTCTTCCTCCCTCATCCAATATTGATCATTCTTCACAAATTGAATTACTAACTTCCTAATCTATTTGTGTGAATATCTCGGAAGGTACTAATTCATTCTCATTTTGTGCATTCGAATCTTCAAATAATTCATCAACCTCTACATCAATATCACTGTCCCCCCATTCCCAGGTTCTAAAACAACTAAATTTTCACGTTGTATAAACATATTTAACGAACTTGTTTCCAACTATCCACAATTAAAGGAAAAAAAACCATTTACACTATTAGTCAAGAACTCAATTCATTGGTCCAAATGAAAACAAAACCCAAATAATAGTCCAAAACACTACAAAACAATTATTGTCTACAAAGTAATCCATTCAAAAATATCAAACAAACAATAACATACAATATGTGGAAAAAAGTAACATATGCTACAAAATATTACACATAAAAAATAGCATAAAATCACACTAAAATCACACTAAATCTAAATAATAACTTTGAAAGTCGTGGACCCTGTCCACGATTATCTTAGAAATATGCATCTACAAATTGTGGAAAAAAATAATTTAGACAATAAAACACATACAATGTGTGGGGAAAAAATCACATAAAATAATTATAAATCTAGATCTATAGTATAAATCACATAAAATATACACTAAATCTAAAAATATAATTTAGAAAGTCGTGGACCCGGTCCATGATTATCTTTGTAAAAAATAATTATAAATCTAAACCTAAATAATATTATAATCATATTTTTGTAAAAAATAACCATAAATCTAAACAATGTGAAAAAAAAAAAAAAACTACCTTCTGGTGGTCGGTGAGGGTTGGGGGCGGCAATGGAGGCAGTAGCAATGGAATGCGACAACGACGACAGGATCGTTGGCGGATCTGAAGAAAAATAAGTGAGGGAGAAGAGGTGTTTTGGGGAAGGAGAGGGTCTCGGCTTGTTTAAAAGCAGCGAAATTGTGGACTGGGTCCACATTTTTCATCGTTGTGGATCGAGTCCACGTTTTCGGTAGTCGTGGACCCCATCCACGATTATTATCCCTGTCATTTGGTAGGTATGCTCCAGCGCGACAAATGACCATTGACTAGGCGAAAATCGTGGACCAAATTCACGATTTCATTAGTGAAAACGTGGATGGGGTCCACGATTTTCGGAAAACGTGTACCTCATCCATGATTTCTTCACCTATTTTTGTCAAATGTTTTCTCTCCACCATATTTTTGTTATTATTTATAAAATAATATTTTTTAAAAAAAAGTTCTTTTGAACAAGATATATATAACACTTTTGAATAATATTATCCATTTTTTGTTGTATCAAACTTTCATAAAAATAACTTCTTTTTTTTTTTTCATGTATGTTAATTTGTAACACTTTAGGCATCTTTACACATGGTGAAAGGTAACCCGTTAATGGTATGTTTTCTATTTTTGTTTGACCTTTGTTTCATTCATGTGTGGTGTGTTTTCTATTTTTGTTCTATACTTTTGAGGGTCTTAAACTTTCATAAATTTGAAAAAACAGTTTTGTTGGTGGGAGGGATTTTTTTTTTTTTTTTTTTTTTTTTTTTTTTTTTTGATAGAAAGTACTNGTGAAAAAAAAAAAAAAACTACCTTCTGGTGGTCGGTGAGGGTTGGGGGCGGCAATGGAGGCAGTAGCAATGGAATGCGACAACGACGACAGGATCGTTGGCGGATCTGAAGAAAAATAAGTGAGGGAGAAGAGGTGTTTTGGGGAAGGAGAGGGTCTCGGCTTGTTTAAAAGCAGCGAAATTGTGGACTGGGTCCACATTTTTCATCGTTGTGGATCGAGTCCACGTTTTCGGTAGTCGTGGACCCCATCCACGATTATTATCCCTGTCATTTGGTAGGTATGCTCCAGCGCGACAAATGACCATTGACTAGGCGAAAATCGTGGACCAAATTCACGATTTCATTAGTGAAAACGTGGATGGGGTCCACGATTTTCGGAAAACGTGTACCTCATCCATGATTTCTTCACCTATTTTTGTCAAATGTTTTCTCTCCACCATATTTTTGTTATTATTTATAAAATAATATTTTTTAAAAAAAAGTTCTTTTGAACAAGATATATATAACACTTTTGAATAATATTATCCATTTTTTGTTGTATCAAACTTTCATAAAAATAACTTCTTTTTTTTTTTTCATGTATGTTAATTTGTAACACTTTAGGCATCTTTACACATGGTGAAAGGTAACCCGTTAATGGTATGTTTTCTATTTTTGTTTGACCTTTGTTTCATTCATGTGTGGTGTGTTTTCTATTTTTGTTCTATACTTTTGAGGGTCTTAAACTTTCATAAATTTGAAAAAACAGTTTTGTTGGTGGGAGGGTTTTTTTTTTTTTTTTTTTTTTTTTTGTAGTTGTGTCCAAATGATCGAAGTTGTTAACCATTTACATACTGGAAAAAGAACGAATGTGGAATTTTTCTCCACAAAAAGGATTCTATGATTTTTCCCATAAGTTTGACCAAGTCAACCTTACGGGAAATCCCGGCATTCTTTTTTTTTTCCTCCTTTGCATGTTTGCTTGTTTACTTCTTTCTTTCTTTCTTTCTTTCTTTCTCTTCCATTGATGGCAATTAAATCTACTTGCAGAATACCTTGCATATTTGTTTGCTAAGGTGGTATTTGGAAGAAGGATGAACGAGATTGCATAGGGGGTAATTTTGGGGGTTTGGAAGTGAGAGGTGATATCGAGTATGAGAGATTTTAGTTAGAGTTGTATAAACTAAATGAGATTGACCCAAATCATCATGATCTTATTCTAAGATGTCTATACAATTTTGGATTGAGAGTTCCTACCTGTTTTATAAGAAATGATTAGAAACTAAGTTTCTTTTTAAATGGGGAGGATGCATGTAGACCTCCTATTTATTTATCAATGAACGCCAAGTACAATGGTGGATTGGGAAGTGATATGAAAACCCCTGATTGCTCATACCAACCAAGCTTTCCATACAACTTAGCATAGGAATACCACCCCCTTATTACCTTGCGCCACCTTCCGTCAAAGAATATTTTCCATCACACAATGATTTTTATGGTCATGTATCTTCACTATCCATTTAATCAAGAACGTAGTCTCATACCTAGTTGATGATAGTTTCTATATTGACCCATACTGTGACACCCTAACCTTTGACCTAGTTGCAAGACACATAAAGAAAGGAAACTTGGGTAAAAGGTGTAAACTTGGATCACAAGTATGTGGAGTTAGAAAAATTTTGAGGCAGAAAACCTGGGCTTGTGAAGTTAGCCAAAATTTGGTCAGTTTAGAGGGAACTATGCATTGAGATGTAAGAAGGAGTAAAAGTGTGTGTGCCAACTTGAGTTTTGGGTTAAGAATAAACCATTGGTGTGTTTGGGAGAAAACCCCGTTAGGCAATTTTCGAGTCTTGGGTGACAAGGTGACCTATGAGCTAAAGAAATCTTCCAAGTGTCACAACTTTTCTTGGAGAATTCAACTATGCTATGAGAAGACTACGCTTGGACGCATAAGCTTGAGGAAAAGAGAGGAAATCACACTAAGTGTTAAAGACAAAAGAGTTGAAAGGGTAGTGGAGAGTTAGTTGTGAGTTGGACGCATACTTGGGAAGAGAACCACCATGTTGGACGCATGGTTGGTGTTGTGGATGCATGATGACCTATTTTGAGAGGAATTGGTTAAGTGTTGGATGATTTGGGAGTTGAGAAGCAACCCTAAGGAAGGTGAAGTTGGGTTGGACGCATACTAGGGAAAGATGGTTGAAAAATGACCAATTTGGAAGCATAGGCTCGGGAGGCACAACATGGATGCATAAGTGAGTAATCAAGGAGTCCATGGGACCATATTGGGGAGTCATAGACGCATGGACCAAAGTAAAGAAGAAGGTGGACGTATACATAAGAGAGTTGGAGGAAACCACACACATAGAGAGCTTTGTGAGTAGAAATTTGATTAAGTGTGGGAATCCCGGATTAGTTGGATGCATACCTCCTAAAGAAAGGGATTTTTGGCTAAGTGTTGGACTCTTGGAAGAAGCTTGGACGCATAAACGAGAGATTGGACTCATAGGAGAGGCTTGACAAGGAAAATTTGGCTAAGTATAGGAAGGTTGGAAGAAGAAAAGAGAGCAAAAGAAGCCAAACCCTAGGAAGCATCACCATGAACGCATGGTTGAGGGAGTTGGATGCATGGTCCCTATCTCGAGACTAGGTTGGACGCATGATGAGTATTTTTGGTGCTAAGTGGCTTTATTTGGACATAACACTTCATAATAGAAGGTGTCAGGATTCATGGCAAAAACATCATGCAAGGAAGCACTTGTTTGGACGCGTGAAGTGTTCATCATGCATGGTGACATGTGGGAGCTAAGTGTCAAGCTTGGAGGCAAGGTTGGATGACAAGGCTTGCCATCCAACTTCTATAAATAGGGCCAAAGGGAAGAGGAACTTTCACACCACCATCAAAACCGAGATTTCACTAGAGAAAAGAGAGGAAGAAGGTTGAAGAAAGGAGCATTGTGTCCAAAGGAAGGAAGGGTAGGCATCCAAGGTGTTTCTTTGTTGTTTAAGAGTTACCCTGCGTCCATAAGGCAAGCTAGGCGTCCAACTAAGCTGTGTGAGGGAAAAAGGAGCTGCCTTGCGTCCAAGGAAGTTCTTTGCGCTAAGGAGGAGTTTTCTGACGTCCAATGAGCTGTTTTAGAGTTTCTAAGGTTTTCCCAGCTGCTTTTTTCTCAGTTCCAGAGGCTCGGGAGAAGCAACGAAGGATTGGAACTAAGACAGAGAAAGGAACCCTAAGTTGGATGACTACTTACACTGTGAGTGATTGATTTCCTTTCGCGAGAGAACTAAACTATACTCTCTGTAAATACTTGTTAATAGCATGCCTATAAGCTTATAATTGATAGCATGATTATGCGATATTATGCATGCTATAGTGAGGTATTGGATAATTTATATTGAACATGATAGCATGAGGTAGTATGCATGCTAGGGAAAGTTACTGAATAAGTACATAGTATATCGAGCTTGTTGGATATTAGATTCTAACTTCGATGTTGAAGGATTATACGAAAGCATAATGGACAGATTATGTTTCCAATGCCGAAGAAACTTGTGAAGGCATTGATGATGATGGTCATGACTGAGACCGGGATTTGACACCGCACAAGATGGTTAGAAGATCGGTAAAGATCTAATTTCTAAGCTTGTGGTGAGGATTTCCTCGTTGGATGGTCAAGGGGCAACTGGAGCCTAGTTTCTAAGCCTACGAAAAGTACTGAGATGATGATTAGGGGGCCGACGGGCCTAGCGCCTGAGCCTCGAAGGTAAGACTATGTGCATATAAGGGACATATGGATACAAAAATGATGAGTAGTTGAGCCAGATTGGCCAATGGGAAAAACAAGTCAAAATTGTTGTGCCACGAGAGCCAACAGGATAAATATCAGAATTGTTGTGTCGGAGGTGCCAACAGGAAAAGATAATTATGAGGATAACCCTACAGGAATGGTTTGAATATAAGCTCGATAAAGTTTGTAGATATACTTGCGTGCGATTTGTATTACGAATATTATGATATTATTGTAATGCTAAAAGGGCTGATTGAACCCTAGTTTATTCGATCACTCACTGGACTTCTTTGAAGCTCGTCATTTTCTTATATTTTTCTTTCCATATAGGAGTTGAGTTTCCGTTGCTGTACAAAGTCAAGGTTTGTCGAGGAATAATGTGCACTTAGTTGTAGGCAGTAGTTTAAATAAGAAACTAAAAACATGTCTTTCGTAAACAAACTTGTTCAACAGTTGTATTAATAGAATAATGCATGTTTATTATGAGGTAGTTTTCTTGCTGCATATCTAAGGCTGTCCTCACACCCCATCTCAGGCTATGGAGGGGTGACTCAGGGTGGGGTGTGACGCATACAATTTTGAACAAGAAGGTCTATCGTCTTCAAGATATGGTGTGGGATAGGGAAAGTTTGGTATAGAATGGGGGCTCGATGAAAAGGGTTTTGAGGACGAAAAGTAGATGAAGACGACGACCTAGACTATGAATGAGACGAAGAGCAAGTATTGGGTGATGATACTTGTCAATCATCTAAGGATGGTGAATGAGACGATGTTGAAGAGTGTGATGTTGAAATCAAGGAGGAGGGCGATCAGAGATATGTCGGTGAGGAAGCATCGTTGGTTGGCACTAGTTCTGCAAAACAGAGAATGCCTTTGGTTGAGATGCCAAAGTTGAGTGTTTTTTTTTTTTTTTTTTCAAAAGAAAGTTGTTGTCATAAAAAGTAATGTTTAAGAAATCTCAAATTTAAACCTGAAAAGTCATGCTTATAGCATTTCTAAATTGCTACTAAATTCTTGCGAAAGAGAGTGATAGTGACAAAATAGATATTTATTAATTCAATTAAACACAGGCTTGTTTTCTGTTTTTTGTCTTTTAGTTCAACAATTTGCAAGGTGAGAGATTTAAATCTCTGACTTTTTAGTCTAGATTACATATTTTATATTAATTGAATTATGCTCATGTTATTGGTACTACATGCTTGTATTAATATTAACTTCCAAACTTCTAGAAGATAATTACTGAAAATTTTATAAAATTTAAATTACAGATTGGGCTCTTTTCAAATATAACAAAATGAATCAAAATATTTACAAAGATAGCAAAATTCCACTATCTATCTGTGATAGATTGCGATAGACTACTATCCATGTCGGGATAGACATAGATAGTAGTCTATCGCGGTCTATCGCAAATAGACTATAATATTTTGCTACTAGTTGTAAATATTTTCAGCACATTTAAAATAATTTCCCTTACAGATTATATTTTGTTACTTCAAATAAATTGAGAAAATATCAAGAAAAAAAGTGCTAAAAAATTGGGTGAAACAAAATCATTTTTTAGTTTAAATGAAATAAAAAAAAAAAGTAAGTAGAATAAATTAAAAGCAACAAATTAAACTTCTCATGAAAATAATGAGATTAGAAGAGATAAATTGTGAATCATAATAGGGATGTTTCAAAAATAGAAAAACTGTTGAAAATAATTATAAATATATTATTTTTTATTTGTGATAGACTGTGATAGACCCAGATAAACATATATCATTTTACTAGATAGCCATGGATAGATGTCTATCTAGATCTATCGCGATCTATCACAGATAGAAAGTAAAATTTTGCTATATTTGTAAATAGTTTGATATTTTTTTTCTATTTATAATAATTTTCAATCATAATATTTGAAATTAAAATATTTTAGAGTGTGTTTGGTAACTATTTCAATTTTACTTTTCTGTTTTCAAAAGGGAAATTGTTTTAAATAACAAAACTGTTGAAAATATTTACAAATAATAGCAAAATATCACAGTCTATTTGTGATAGACTGTGATAGATCGTGATAGATAGTAAAATTTTGCTATATTTGTAAATATTTTGGTTCATTTTCCTATATTTGAAAAAAAAACTTTTTAAAATTTATACACGTTTTCTCCTAATTCTCGTATTATAATTTTCACATTTCTTAAAACAAAGCACTAGAATTCTTAGTCAAATTCTAAAAATGAAAATAATCCTTTTTTTTTAAAGTCTTTAGAACTTAGATTAATTTTTTAAAACAATAGTAGAAAGTAGATAACAAAACAAATAATTTTATAGGTGAAAGTAGTATTTATAAGTTTTCTTTTTTAAAACAAACAAACAATCAAATAATTATCAAACGGGGCTTGGAGTTTAGCATTTAGAAGTAACAAATTTTTGTAGAAGCTAAATCCAAAAGCTACTCTTAACTAGATTTTGCAAATGATCTTAATACAAAAAGTGATTTTATATAAATTATAGTGTTGTTTTTAAATATAGCAAAATAAGTTAACTTATTTATAAATATAGCAAAATGTTACTGTCTATCATCAATAACTGACAGTGATATCTATCATTGTCTATCACTGATATACATTGGTATTTTGCTATATTTAAGAATATTTTCAATAGTTTTTCATTTAAAACAATTACCCTAAATTATATGGTCTATCAAGTAGAAAATCTGGATTTTTGTTTTATGAATTCACTCATTTTAGCAAATATATATTTGGCAAATTTGCTTTTAAAGCTATTTTTTAATTTTGTATTCTAAGGAGGGTAGATTTTGAAATTATATTCTTATGTTTTCAATATATCTAAATTTTGAATGTAAAATTTTAAAATGAAGATCTATATTTAAAATTTTCAATGTATTCTCATACGTTTTTCCGTTTTCTTTCTTACCATGTTTATAAACTAAATAAAAAACTAAAAAGTCTTTAATTTAATAACCCAAAAGCCAAAATGATCATTCTAAACTTTGCTCAAAGTCATTAAAATTCAAGATTCTTTAATATTTTGTTTAGTTTACATGCATGGTTGAAAAGAAACATAAAAAAATGTATGCAAGCAAAATGTCGTTTAACTATTACGAAATTAGTATAGAGGGAGATATGACCAAAACAATATTGCACATGGAGAGTTACAGGATTACAAAGTGTGAGCTACGTGATCGTATAGCTCGTGTCAGTTTTGTTTTGATCATATGTCTTTCGATACATGCTTTAGCTAATTGACCATTTGTTTCCATACATTTTTTGTGTTTTTTCCAAGCATGTTTATAAAATGAACAATTGATACGATCTTTGACTTTTAATACTCGAAAACCAAAATAATCTAAGTTTAAACTCAGTAAAATCATTTAAAAGTCAATACTCTTTAATATTTTGTTCCCTTTATAAGGATGGTTTGAAAGAATATGAAAGAATGTATGGAAATGAATATTCATTTATTTAAAACGAAGTTGAATCAAGAGAGTTATGACCAAAACAAAATCAAACATTAGTTATGTGATTGTGTATTTAGTGTGTGATTATGTAGCTCGGATTGTGCAATTTTTTTTTCTTTTTTAAATCTCTCTCGATACAACTTCATTCTAGCTGAATAACTACTTATTTTCCTACATTTCTTTTTTTATATTCTTTCTAACCATGTTTAATAATATGAGAAAAATGTTAAAGAATCTTGAATTTAAATGAACTTACAAAGTTTAAAACTAAATCATTTTGGCTTTTAGGGTATTAAAGTTAAAGAAAATTTTAATTTGTATTTAGTTTGTTAAGCATAGTTGAAAGGAATAAAAAAAATATAAAAATAAAAATTCATTTCACTAAAATATGGTTGTTTTGAAATAGATTTCAACCAAACAAAATCGTACAACAATAACTACATGATCACTAGGTGGTACACGATCACATAGCCCAAGCTACGGGATCACATAACTCTTAATATGCGACTTGCTTTCATGCAGTTGGTTTTTTTTTTTTTTTTTTTTTTTTTTTTTTTTTTTTTTTTTTTTTTTTTTTTTTTTTTTTTTTTTTTTT
>QLSR01000084.1:3581972-3602278 GCA_031780015.1 Citrullus colocynthis
TTTTTTTTTTTTTTTTTTTTTTTTTTTTTTTTTTTTTTTTTTTTCTCTTTTTTAAATTTTCTTTTTATATTGTTAGAAAACTATTTTATCACAACTCCATGATTTTCTTTTTCAAATTTGTTTTATAGTGGATGGAATTACTTATATAGTGTTTATTATTATGTATATTAATAATAATTATTTACAAAATTATATTTTAGAAAAAAACAATCATTTATTATAGAAGAATAATGTTTAGTCTTGTTTTGAAAAAAGATTCCTTCAAGAATTAGCTATCTAAATATAGTTTTGATGATCTTCTTTTAAAATTAAAAGTAGAAGATAGTTGCGGGGATGGACGCTAAATAAGTACAATATGTTTTAGGTTAAATTATGCAAAATATCTCATAGTATTCTAACACATTTAAAAAAAAAAAATTATTTTTAAATATAGCAAAATGAGTCAACTTATTTATAACGATAACAAAATGTTATTGTCTTTCACATGATGATAGACAATAATAGACATCTATAAGTGACAATAAAAAATATTTTAAGTAGTTTTGTCATTTCAAACAATTACCCTTTAAAAATGTTAATTATAAAGAAAATTGTTGACAACGTGATTTTCTTTTATGTATGAATACAAAATTTGAGATAAAATTGAAATCAACTAAAAATTAATTTGTACTAAGAAAGAATTAAAAAAAAAGAAATTGACTTTTTCTTTTTAGGGTACGATTTAGCTTTATTTTATGATAAAAAAAATTATGAACAGAAATGAGAATATTTTACAAAGATGATTGAGGGATGGGAAGAAGTTGGGAGGAAGTTGTAAGTAAGGTTCCTTTTAATGGTGAAGACAAAAGAAGAGTAAATAATGTTATTATTTTCTTTGCCCCTTTATTCTTAATGGGGAAGATGTGTTGGGTGGACTTCACTTTTTCAAAGTCATCAAATAAAGAAATTGAGAAAAGAAAAGTATGCATGAAAGTGACACTTTAATTACCTTCATTTGCAAGTATCATTGAAAGAAAAAGACAAGTGGGAAAAAAAAAAAAAGGATAAATAAATTGTATAACAATTATTTTTTTTCTTTTAAAGAAATAATAATAATGGGTTTTGGTTAAATTTATCATCTCTATTTGTGTTTGAAAATGATCTAATATTAAAATATAAGTATACATAACTTTTCCTATTCATAACTTCACATATTTTGCTTAGTTAATGACAAATTGTTTTATTGAAAAAAGATTTTTGATTCTTAAGCTTTAGAGTTTGTGTTTATTTGAACCTTGAAGTTTCAAAATGACACTTTAGTCTTTGAATTTTGGAAAAATAGTTTTGAATGGTTCCAAAGTTCAAATTGTCTCAAAAAAAAACTTCAAACACATATTTTATACACTAACTGTATGCACAATGACCTCCAAGCACACCGATACTACAAACAGTATGCTAGTCTTAAAAAGGCACATGCACACTCACATACTTAACTTTAAAATGTCATCGAAAATGACTGATATTTTTATGCATTAAGTTTGAGTCCCTTCAAGGGAAGGTATGAACTTTTTTGTTTTCTTTTTTAAAATATCATTTTACATTACTTACAATTGCACAAGCACTACGAGACACATGTTGATATTTTATTTTATTTTGTTAAACATTATGGAGACCAATCAAAAGAATAGATGGGCTCTAGTGTTGGATTATAAAGCTAGTTCAAAGATGTTCCTGAACAAAACATACAAAGAAAATTAAACATATTTTAATTAAACATGCTTTACTGTGTAGAAATTTAAGAAGAAAAAAAATACTTATGAAGACAACTCTTAAATCTTCTCCAAATCATCACTGTGATCGATATTGAATAGAAAACACTACCGCTAACCCTTCTTTGCTATTCTCTTGGAAGGAATAGGTTTGTGGGAACCTCTTTTGGAAGATTGGGAATAGTTTTTGCAGATAAATCTTTGCTCTGTAACTTGAGAGTGATGAGAGATTGAAAGAGAATTAAGAGTAAATAGAGTTTTTGTGTTATTAACACAATCACATTCTCCTAAAAAATGTTAGACAGATGGAAGTTAATTATAGATTAACTTTCTTTTAGCCATCCTTTAGCTCCCTTTAACCGTGGGAAGTTAAAATTTAACTAAATTTAAATCAAATCAAATTTAATTTAATTTAATTTAATCAATATAATTAATCTAATTAATTAATATAAAAAATTAAATATCATATATTTAATCAATATTACATTTGAATCATATTCAAAATGTATTTTCCTCTCATAGTCTATAGTTTAAATATGAATCTCATTTATATTATGTTTAAGCCATAATTTTAATATAAATCTCATTCATATTATTTGATATTTGAATCTTAGTCAAATATATTATTATTCTCTCATATTATATACTTTAATTTTTAATCTAATTCAAAATTAACTTTATAATATAATGTATTTATATTCATTATATTAATTGTATCATATACAATTAGTATGTAATTCCCTCATTACATGAATCTTATTCATATTAATTTAATATTTAAATCTTATTCAAGCATTAATATTCTCATAATATATAGTATAATTTTAGATCTAATTAAAAATTAACTTTATATTATAATGTATCTCTATACATTATACTAATTGTATCATATCCAACCCTCATAATTTGAACAATTCAAATCCTTCCAAAAGTAAATGTTCCTTGTTTTACCTTTACTGAGCTAGAAAGGGACCTAATGGACCTATGGATTAGAAGCTCCAATAATACGAGATTAATTAATTAAACTCTTTAATTAAATTAATGTTGTCATTAACTATGGGTCACTCCACTAAAGACCCACAACTACACTTTTTACACTGTAGATATATTTCTGTGTCCACGGATATAACCAATCAACAGTGAGTCGTCCCTTCATGAATTGTTCGTAATTACAGTTGGGTCAAATTACCGTCTTACTCATGTAATTACATCTAACTCTTTAAGTCCAACTGATCCTCTAATGAATAACCTGTTTATGGTTCTACCATAAACAAAACCCTCTCCGGTCAGTGAAAGGTAGGGGTCCCATTGTTCAAGATTCGAAGTCAGCACTTAAAGGATCAATTCATCTACTTACCTTAAAGACGGGAAGGAGTGAATTCTATCCCCAAAATGGTGGGCATATTGAGTTGGTGAATTGGGCAACTCTTAGCCATACAGATCAAAGGATTACCCTTACAGACAGGAGTTCATAACTCACTTAGGATTAAGGTTAAGTCACCTATGGTCATCCTATGAAATGTTAATCTCTTCAGTCAGCAGTGTTATAAAGAGATTAATCATTTCGTGGTCCAGTCTTATACAAACTCTTTATATAGGATACTCTCAGTCGCATGTCTCTACATGATAGATTATAATCAAATTGTTTGTAACACTTTACAACTTTTGTAACAATTATACAAAGTAGGCCATATCTGTAATGTCACTAGGATAAGGCACTCAACCTTATCCTGATACTACGTACAGACCATTTAGATTATTACTTAAACATGATCCATCGGTATGTCAACCACAAACATGTTTAAGCTACATAAAATAACCTTGGATATTTCTTTAATGGATAATTGCATATATAAAATAATCGACCATTATTTCAAATAACTTATTAACTACAATGCTTTAAGGCATACGTCTCAACAATCTCTCACTTGCACTAAAGTCAGTGAGACATAAGCCGGTGAGACATGTATCCTAGGGCATACTTTATACCCAACATGCTCTCCCACTTGCCCTAGTTGTGAAACCCAAAAACTTTGACCAAGTAACTTAGATGTTATTAAGAGAAGAAACTAGGAAAAATAAGAGAAAACTGGAGTACAAGCCTGCAGAGTTAGAAAAATTTAGAAGCAGAAAATCTAAACTTGTGGAGTTGCGAAATTTTGGCTCTATAAGAGGGTGATAAATGTTGAATGTATGGTAGGGAGGAAAGTGTTTGAACAAACTTGAGTTTTAAAATGAAAATAAGCTATAGATGAGTTTGGGAGAAAACCACGGTAGATGATTAAAAAGTGCTTTTTATTGTCTTAAATTAAGGGGGTTTCTATTAGTTGTTTGCTAGTGGTTTTTAGGTCAATATAAAGAAAATAAGAATTGAAAGCCAAAAGAACCAAACCAAGCCAAAATCAAGCGAAAAAGAGAAGAAAATAAAAAAATCCCTAAAAATAGGGCAGCGCCGCATCTCTAGTTTGGTGTTGCCACAACGCATTTTCCCGAGAACAGCTATTCAAGCAAGCGCAATAGCGTTGGTGCAGCGTTGCAGCACAAGCTGAGGGTAGGATCAATGACGCATAGCACAATGCCAGCTTTCCTAATTTGAAAAATTTGCAATTTTGGAAAGAAATCTAGGCAGCCAAGTCTATAAATTGAAGGGTTTCCAACAACCCTAGGCAGAGAGAACAATACAATATAGAGCCTCAAAGAGTGAGTTGGCTGCAAGGAAGAGAGAAAAGAATTTGAGAGAGAGTTTGGTGCCGTTCGAGTTTTCGACGTGAAGATCAAGGACATCTTGGCGATTCCTCCTCAATCAAGGGCTTCTTTACAGTAGAGTTTTCCTTTCTTTACACTCTTTCTATGATGAAATTTGTCTTGAACATGTTGCTCAAAGCTATGAGTGGCTAGACTCTTTAGTTTTAAGGTGTTGATGAATTGTTTATGAAGTTATGTTAATGTTGCAAACTTTTCATGGATTGTTGTAATGAATATGCTTTTCATTGTTATTGTGTTTAATTCTTGTTGATTGGTCATTCATGCATGTTAGATTAGATGTATGACTTGAGGAATTGTATGTCTAACTGGATCTATAACAATGAATTGTTGTTAATCTTTCATGCAAATAGTTAGGTTAACAATAAAAGTTGTTAAAGACTACTTCTAATGCCATGTGACTTATATTGGTTTCAAGAAGTTAGTAATCAATTAGATTGCATGAGAAAAGGTTGTTTTGTTAGAAAATAACTCGGATTTATGTTTCTAGACTTAAGCATATGAATTACAATAAATTCCATGAACCTTAGAATGTTGCATAATGAATTAAACAAGGATTCAATACCCTAGAACTCTCTTTGACTATTGTATTCCAAATTTACTTGCTTTTTTTTATTAGTTTTCTTAACTCACAATTTGAAGTTGAATCCTCAAATAAAATTGACTCAATTCTAGAATAGCTAAGTGATTTAAACCTTTACAATTGGATCCTCAGTGGAACGATACTAGGAACTTAACCGTCTTATATTATAACTTGACCTGTACACTTGCGGTAACACGGAATTTGCGCATCAATGATTTTTCGAGTCTTAGAATACAAGGAGGTAAATAGGTTAAGAAATTCTCTAAATGTCACAACTATGCTTGGAAAACCTTGGTGTGGACGCATAGATCTAGGAAGGGAAGGAAAATTTCACTAAGTGTTGAAGAAGGTTAAATTGGTAGCATAACTGGAAGTTGGTTGTGAATTAGAACACATCTTTTTGGGAAAAATCACCATGATGGACGCATGGGATATAAGTCAACGCATGGTGGAACACTTTTGGGGAGGATTTTGACCAAATGTTGAAGTGTTGAAGGGAATCCTAAGTCATAGAGAGGAGGGTTGTACACATGGTTCAAATTGGAAAAGGAGTCTCACCAATTCTAGGAGTTGAATGCATAGGGCATACTCCAATGAAGATTTAGATAAGTGTTGGATGACTTTGGTAGTTGAGAAGAAAACCCTAGAAGAAAGGGAAGGGTTGGAAGCATTATAGGTTGAGGAAAAAATGGTTAAGTGTTGGGTGATTGAAGTTAGAAGCAAGACAAAGGTGTGTAAGAGAGAAAGGTTGGAAGCATCGGCTTGGAAAGGGCACCATGAATGCATGAGAAGAGGTAGCAAGAAGTCCATGGAGTAATCATGGGGGACTTGGACCCATGATTACTCTATGGACTTCTTGACCCTAAGGAAGAGCCCATGTTGCATACTTGATGTTGGAAAAGGAAAATGAGTTGGACGCATGAATGGATCATCTCTCGGGCCTAGGTAGGACGCATGATAAGGGAGAATAATGTGCTAAATGGCTTAGTTGGAGTCTATCACATCATAACTAGGAGGTGTCATGATGCATGGCTAAGACATCATCCAAAGAGACTTGTGAAGCATGTATGTCTTGATGCATGTTGAAGTATGCATGCAGAAGCCAAGTGCGAGTTTAAGTGTCAACTTATGGAGGAAGGATTAGATGACAAAGCTTGTCATCCAACTCCTATAAATAGGACCAAGGAGATACTTGATCACTCACTCAAAAATCAGTCCAAAATCATTTGAGAGAAGTTGAGAGTTTTCTTGAAGTCTAAGCATCCAAACTCTTTTTTTAAGAGAGAGTTTGCATCCGTTAGAGAGAAAGCCTGCGTCCAAACTGTCAGCTTTGCATCCAACTGAGTAGAGTGGTGAGTTGAAGTGTTGTCCTGCGTCCAACACAGCCTAACCTGCTTTCAGAAGAGTTATTGTGTGTCCAAGGGAGGTGCTCTACGTCCAAATGAGTATTTTCAAGCTTTCCAGAAGAATTTTCAGGGTTCCGAAGGTTTCTCCATTGCTGCTTTTTTACTTCTAGAGGCTGAGGAAGAACCGGAAAGCCTAAATCAAGTTAATTTGTGTATAATGTATGTTAAGGAAGCTAGAGCTGCACAAGATGGTTAGATGATCTGAAGATTTAGTTTTGAGCCTGTGCTAATTTTGAAACCTCACTGGATGGTCAGGGGTGCCGGAAACCTAGTTCCTGATCTTGTAAGAAGTATCTCTTGTGGGATGATCAAAGGACCGGCGGGTTTAGCTTATACTCCCTTAAAGGTAAGGCTATGTGCACATAGAGCCTGGATGAATTGATGTGCCAACAGATGAGGTCAGTATTGAGGATAAGCAGAAATTGGAGGTTTGAGTATACTTTCATTATAGTTGTGCATATTAATAATTATTATAACATCTCTTATGTTTAAAAGATTGTGTGAACCCTAGTTATACATTGACCACTCACTGGGCTTTGTAAAACTCACCATTTTTCTCTATGTTTTCTTTTCAGGTTGTAGTCGAGTTCCCGTTGTTGTGCGAAGTCGAGGTCTGCCGAGATATAATGTTATCATTTTTCATAAGCAGGAATTTGTATAGAGCTAGGGTTATGTTATCTGTAAACAAACTCTACAAACAATTGTTTAAGTAAACTATGCATGTTATAAAGGAATACAAAGGGGTTAGTAGTAGATGTTGTAAAATAATCCACCTTTTCACATCTCTTCCTGGGTTAAAAAGGTAACTTGGGTTGGGATGTGACATTAGCGTGCTAAAGACATGTCTTGTAGTCCTAGACATTCTAGGAGATCCTCTCACACTTTAGCCTAGAGAATCCTGTTATATAATTCAAATTGTTATGTCAATAACTACCATCTAATTACCACCATGACATTTCTCTCAATCTTTTTTATTCCTACAACTTGGTGTTTACAAATGTCCTCATACTTAGTCCTTGCACCACATTATCTCATAAATTGGATAGACTATTTCATATTTGAAACAACTTTCAAATATTGAAGAATATACCATGGTTATGCAAATTATTGCTTCACAAGCAAAAAATATTGCTTTATAGTTCAATTTACACTATTTAGGATAAAATATGGATTTCTCCAAATCCTGTATGAGACGGTGTATCTCGTAAAAGATCAAATCTTAAACTTTATACATCAACATCTCATTATTCATAAGTTTTAATTTTCAAACTCAATGGTCATATCGTTGATTTAACTGATATAACTAAGTAATTGTATATTAAATGTTAATTAAATCTCATGTAAGCATTTCAAGAATTAAGTCTCATGTAAGAATTATATCATCTCAACACTTGAGGTTTCTCATGAAACTTTTCTTAGACATATCAACTTCACTTTAGAATGATACACTACCATTTCATCTGAAGCTATTGCATCGAACATTCAACAACTTTGTAAATGTAAGATGCATGAGACAAAATCAACATCATGTCCTCAACATCTCTACGTGGACATTTAATATATAAAATGTACCTGGGTGCTCTCTTGGGGCATTTTTCGTCATTTTTCATCCTTTAAAGCCTCAAGTCCTCGATGTGACTTCTAATAGCTCCAAATCAGCCCCGAGTGGCATGCAACACTTCGTTGCATGTTATGCTCAAGAATCTACAAAAATAGACATCTAAACATATTATACTAAACAAGCAAGCAAGATTAGAGGCATATAAATAGCTCTTTTTGAGAGCTATCACCTGGTATTTCGTGGTTGGATATGCAGTCAAATCTCCTTATCTATGAAAAATGCCTTGAGCATCAAAACTCATAGAGGAACAAAGGTAACGTCAGTCCCAATGTTGCAGTAAATATGGCGCAAAATAGAAACTCAAATGAACCAAGACCACCAAGTAATCAATATTAGTTCAACAATAATCAATCGAATTTTAATGGTCACCTTGTTGAAAAAAATTTCAATAGTGGTAGCAAAGGAAGTCGAGGTCATGGCTGAGGACGAGTTAAACAAGCCTACTTGTCAGGTATGTGGCAAATACAACTATTTTTCCCTCATTTGCTATAATAGGTACAATAAGGAATTTGCTGGGAATCCGAATCAAAGCAAGGGAAGTGAAAATTCAAATGCATCTGGAAATCAAAGCCCAATTTCCTTTGTCACTACTTAGAATACCAATTCATTTTCTGCATCTGAAAGTGTGGTTGATCCAAATTGGTATGTTGATAGCGTCACAACCAGCCATGTGATAGCCGACTACATCAACGTATCAAATCCAGCTGAATACATAGGTAATGAATGTGTTACAATAGAAAATGGAGATAAATTGCAAATATCTTGTGTTAGGAACTCGAGTTTGATTGATGGAAACAATAATCTTAGTCTTGAAAATATATTACTAAGAATCTAGTTAGATTTTCTAGATTAGCTTAAGATAATGCTATATACTTTGAATTTCATGATGACTATTGTGTCTTATTAAGGACAAGACTATGGGTCGAATCCTATTGAGAGGAATGCTTAGAGATGGGCTCTACTACTTGGGAAGTGGTCAAGTGAAGTCTTTAGACGTTTGAAATCGACGTACTCATAGAGATCAACAACTTATGCACAAAAATAAGAATACATCAGCATTTGTTTAGTCTGGAGGTGCAGTCAATATTAGTGTTGTTGTTTCTAAAAGTTGTTTGGCATAGACGGTTGGGTGATCCATCGTTTAAAATTCTGAAGTCTATCGTTAAGAGTTGTAATTTGCTTGTTAAAGAAGATGAGCAATTAGTTTTTTTTTTTTTTTTTTTTTTTTTTTTTTTTTTTTTTTTTATTTATCTTGTCAATTGGGCAAAGCTCATGCACTTCCTTTTCCTATCTCTCAAATTAGGGCCACAATCATATTTGATCTTATTCATACCGATTTATGGGGCCCAGTGCCAATTACTTCTATGGATGGGTATCGATACTATAGTTTATTTGTAGATGATTATAACCAGTATGTGTGGATTTATCCATTTAAACAAAAGAGTGATGCATTTGGAACCTTTAAACATTTTGTGACTTATGTTCAAACACAGTTTGGGAAAACCATTACAAATAGTTCAACCTGACAATTGAGGGAAACTTGTTAAAATTCATCAGTTATGCAACACCTTGGGAGTAATATGTGGATTTCCTTGCCCATATACGTCTGCTCAAAATGGTTGTGCTAAGAGAAAACATCGACATGTGGTAGAAATGAGCCTTACCTTATTAGCATAAGCTACAAAACCTCTAAGTTTTTGGTGGGATGCATTTTTAATTGCTACAAATTTTATAAATGGGTTACCCACGCCAATCTTACAAGGTAAATCGCCCCTTTAAATTCTGTTTAATAGTAAATAAATTTCTCTAATTTAAAGGCGTTTGGTTGCACATGTTTTCCATTCTTGAGACCCTATCAGACAAATAAATTTCGGTTTCATTCTGAGAAGTGTGTGTATACAACACATAAAGGCTTTAAATGTTTAACCAAATCGGGGTGAATTATCATCTCATGCCATGTAAGTTCAATGAGGCTGAACTTCCATTTACCCAGGACTTTGATCAAAATCACTTAAATGTCAAGCCTAACCCAAGCACTATATCAATTTCTTACCCACTAATTCCCCCTCCCTGGCTTATATCCAATTTACCAGCCCAAAATCCTAGCCTTAGTCCCTCCCAAGGTCCACCAAAAAATTTCCCAGCCTGCTAGCCCAATTAATCCTACCAGCCAAATTAATCCCACCAACTCCATCAATCCCCCAGTGCACGAACCCATAATGTCTCTGACCCATATATCTCACCGAACTCCACTAACCCATTCATACCCATGTCTCCATCCCAATCTGATATGTTTGCCTCACCCACGTGCTTGATACGCACTTTCTGTGTTACCACAAGTGTATGGGTCAAGTTATAATATAAGATGGTTAAGTTCCGAATATCGTTCCATTGAGGATCCAATTGTGAAGGTTTAAGTTACTTAGCTAATTTAGAATTGAATCAATTTTTATTTGACGATTTGAATTCAAGTTGTGTTTTAGGAAAAACTTAAAAAGGAAGCAAGTAAATGAGAAACACAAGAGTCAAAGAGAGTTCTAGCGTTTTGATCCTTGTTTAATTCGTTATGCAACATTCTAGGGTTCATGGATTTTATTGCAATTCATATGCTTAAGTCTAGAAACATAAATCCGGGTTGTTTTCTATCAAAAACAACATTTTCTCATGCAACCTAATTGATTACTAATATCTAGAAACCAATGTAAGTTACATGGCATTAAGAATAGTCGTTAGCAACTTTCATTGTTAACCTAACTATTCACATGATAGATTAACAACAATTCATTATTATAGATCCAATTAGACATTCAATTATTTCAATCATGCATCTAATCTAACATTCAGTCATGACCAATTAACAAGAATTAAGCACAATAACAATGAAAAGGATATTCATTACAACAAAACTATGAAGAGTCTATAATATCAACATAACTTCATCTACAATTCATCAATACCCTAAAACTAAAGAGTTTAGCCACTCATAGCTTTAAGCAACATGTTCAAAACCAATTTTAGCAAAGAAAGAATGTAAATAAAGGAAAACGCTACTATAAAAAAGCTCTTGATTGAGGAGGAACTGCCAAGATGTCCTTAGTCTTCACGTTGGGAACTCGAACGGCACCAAACTCTCTTCTCTCTTCCTTCCAACCAACTCACTCTTTGGGACTCTATTATATTGTTCTTTGATTTCTCTATTTCTCCATACTCTAGGGTTGTTGGAAACCCTCCAATTTATAGACTTGGTTGCCCAAATTTTATTCCAAAATTGTAGATTTTTCAAATAAGGAAAGCTGGCACCTCAGTGTTGGGAAATGGCGTCGTTGCACTGATCGACATCAATTGGTGGAGCCGCTACTTTGTGCATCATTAAAACCTACCCTCAACATCGAGCCATAATGCCGCGTCAGCGCCGTTATGTTGTGCTTGACTGATGCTCTCAGGAAAAAGCGTCATGGCAGCGTTGAGCTGGTGACGCGGCGCTGCCCTATTTTTGGGAATTTTGTCATTCTTTCCTCTTTTTCACTTGATTTTGGCTTGGTTTGGTTCTTTTGGTTTTCGATTCTTATTTTCCTTATATTGACCTGAAAACCACTAGCAAACAAGTGAAATATAAATAAATTCCCCTAATTTAAGAGAATAAAAAGCACTTTTCAAGCGCTTTTCACCACCTCAAACTTAGAGATTTGCAAGTCCCGAGCAAAGAGTAGAATCAAATAAAGGGAGTTCAAATGAAGAGTGTGCTAATGGCTCATGTCTCAGAGAATAGCATTTAAGAGCTTAAGTAGAAATATGGAATATCTATATCAGTATAATCATTCAAGGCCAAATTTTGCTATCTCCCATGTGTGTGTGTGCAAGCCTCATTCAATTCAAAATGCTAAAACTCAAAGTGGGACTTAAGAGAGTTTCTTTAGTTTTCCCCCTACTCTAGCTCATGCATCAATTTTCAAGCATCCACACATTTCAAGAGACTAATATGTCCACTAACGTGCTATTCAACCACATTTTTTTTTCATGGGCCCTAAACTTGTATTCTTTTACCTAGGGGTACTAGCTTTCACACATTCACTTTAGGAACTCGTACCTAGTCAATTCCCAAGCGTCCTTACTAATCATAGCAAAGGCAGCTCTTTTTACCACATCTATGTATACTCATTACAAGTTTAACATTTAAAAAGATAGGCATGTAAAGCTCATATATTTTGTGTACACTTTTTTCTCAAAGGCATGTATATTGTTTTCTTTTTCCCTTAGTCTAAGATTACAAACCATCATGCATTTCAACTCCTTAACTAATGGGGCCTTTCGGAGTGACAACCAAATACACCCAACTTAATCATTTTTTCAATTATAGATTCTAAATTAAAGTGGCTACGTGCTCAAGAATATGAGAGATTTTAAAAGAAACTTAAATGAATTTAACTCAAGATAGTGCTATCTTATTTCCATAATAAGTCATCTATCATGCAAATTTGAATCTCATCATGGGCAATCAACATCAAAGCACACAACCATAAAAACATTCACATTATATTTAAAAGCTCCAAAATTTTCAAAATTTCATTAACATGCATATGATTCTTGAAACCTCACAAACATGCATAGTAGGATAAGAAAACACATAAAAGTATGAGTGGCTCCTCCCACCCCAAATTTAGAATCATGCATTATTCTCAATGCGTAAGAGCATTGAAGAAAAAAGAACAAGCCTAGGAGCAAGCGGAAAACCACCAAACAGGCTTGGTGTAAGGAGTATTTTTTGTGATAAACCATGATCCTGAAAAGTAAGAAAGCATAAGAGTGACTCTATGATTATTGAAAAGAAAATAAAGAAGAAAAATAAAGAAAGCAATAAAATAGGTGATAACTTGTAGAAATACAAGTTATTATATTCACTATTTAAATTAATTAGAGGAACTTTAGAGCTACACGCATGATTTTGGTAGTTGAATTATGTAAAATGTATCACCATGCGTTGGCACTATTTACAAAACAAAATACCTGAAAATTATGAGCTTTTCTGTTCTTAACGCAGGATTAAGAAGAAAAGAAGCCCAAATAACCCAAGGACTAGAGATGAAGCTGCTACGAGAATAAATGGAAATCCATGCGTCGAAACTATGCGTCTGAGACCATGCGTTGAGACCATGCGTCGATACCATGCATTGATGAGAGTAAATACGGACGCCTGGGCAAAAGCTGTCAGGTCATTATGAAAAAGGACAACACTTTATCAGATCATGGCAGAACCAATGTACCTACAATGTAAAAAATCTACGCAGCGGGATCGGGAATTTAATGCAAAGGTGTCAGGCCATCATGAGCTTCAATTTTTCAGCGCCTGTAAAAAGCCCAAAGCTTCAAAGGGGAAAAGAGAAAAACTAGTTCATGAGGCGAAAGCTCTACACAAGTCCACCATAACCAGCCTCCATTTCGAGCTCGTCTGAGAGAAAGATTCTGAGAACTTTCAGAATCATCTCCCAGTGAGTGAGAACCTTCACCCTACGGATTTTATGTATCAGATAGCAACCATCTCAAGCCTCCATGAAGCAAGACGTTGCCACTGGTGGCTTGACGTCTTCCATTTCTGTTTATTTTCCATTTCCCTCCTTTTTACTTATGTTTTGTTAATGACATTCGAGAGAATGACTTATTTTCTTAATATAAGTTTGATTGATGACTATCTTCCATTTATTTCCATATTAAATATCTTACACCATGTTATTTTTGAATGCTAAATGAGTTAGATGTTAGAGTTAGTTTTTCTTAAGCAATATGAAGTATGCTACATCCTGATGAATGCATATCATTAGCTTGCATAGCATTGTCTGACAAACAAGTGTAGTAAGCACGACTGTCTTGCTCGAGAGAGTAGATGGTTAATCTTTAGCATTTATCAAGACCAGATGAAGTGTAGAGATGTTGTTCATCTTTTGCCAACGCAAACTTACCATGCGTCTTAGAGATAAGATTAATGTGTCGTCGAAACATCGAAAGATGGATTCACAAACTCAGTTTGTGAGTATGTGCTTATACTTAGATAGGCTTAAGTAACAACTAGCTCCTGCGTTAACTCTACCTTTATCGCATGGTTCCATTCATTCTCAACGTATGCTATCTAAAACTAAATGACATTTGACAAACCATCGCTGCGTTCACCTCATTGTTGTAGGAAATTTTATTCATTCTTTATGTATAGTTATAGATACATACAAATCTTGCACATATTACTTGTATAGTCCACCGCATAGTCAAGCATCTATTCTCAACGCCTAGTTATTACAAATCCCTACGTTCGACCCTGGACTCACTAGGAAACCTATAAGAGCTTATACTTGGCTTCTTATAGGAAAACTTGCTTAATCATTATCATACGTGAGTAATTCTCGACGCATCTTTGTATAGAAAACGATAACACCTATTTTTGTGCAACATGCTATGAAACTCAAATGTAAATCAAAAATAGAAAACAAACAAACAAATAAAAAAAAACCAACAACAATAGGGTTGCTTCCCAACAAGCACTTGCTTTAAGGTCTCTTAGCTAGACCGAACCAATTGATTATTCAATGAAAGCAAGATTCTCAATTCAGCATTCTTTGTCACCGATATAGTGCTTCAAACGTTGACCATTCACTTTGAAGGTTGTTCCATCACTGCTTTGTAATTCCACGTCTCCATATGGGGACACCTTCACAATGATAAAAGGTCCTGACCAACGTGTCCTAAGCTTACCTGGAAACAAACATAAACGTGAATTGAAAAGTAAAACTCTTTGTCCAGGAAGAAAGGTCCGTGGGGTGATCTTTTTATCATGCCATCTAGCAATGCGCTCCTTGTAGAATTTGGTATTCTCATAAGCTTGAGCACGGAATTCCTCCATCTCATTAAGTTCCAAGAGGCACTTCTCACCGGCCTTCTCAAAATCTATGTTTAGCTTCTTGATGACCCAATAAGCTCTATGCTCGAGCTCTACCTGTAAGTAACAAGCTTTCCCAAACACCAACCTGTACGGTGAAGTACCTATTGGGGTTTTGAAAGCTGTACGGTAAGCCCATAGTGCATCATCGAGCTTTAGAGCCCAATCCTTCCTGTTGATCTTAACGGTCTTTTCTTCTTATACGGTTCTAGGGGGGGTATTGTTAATTTACATCTATCCCAATGAGCTGTTTATCGAATCATTGCAATTGATGTTCGATCCCGAAGAGAAGGAAGAGATCTTCGTAAAGTGGGTTTTTATGATCCGATAAAGAATCAAACCTATTTAAATGTTCCTGCTATTCTATATTTCCCAAAACTTGCTTGATTTCTCTATTAGATAACTTAGCAAGACCATTAGTTTGAGGATGATAAGCTGTGGCAATTTTATGATTAACATTATATTTTTGCATCATGGATTCAAACAGTTTATTGCAAAAGTGAGTGCCCTCATCACTAATAATAGCTCTAGGTGTGCCAAAACGTGTAAAAATATTCTTATGCAAGAATTTTAGAACAGTGCGAGCATCATTGGTCCTAGGAGCTATGGCTTTTACCCACTTAGATACATAATCAACTACAACTAGAATATATAGGTAGCCATCAGAAGATATAGGAAAAGGCCCCATAAAATTAATACCCCAGACATCAAAAAGCTTCACCTCTAAGATAGGTTTCATGGGAAGCTCATGTTGTCTAGAAATATTGCCAGTACATGGCACCTATCACATGATTTTACAAAAGTATAACAGTCCTTAAAAAGAAAGGGCCAATAAAAACCTGATTGAAGTACTTTAATGCAGTTTTAATGGGTCCAAAATGACCTCCATAAGGGGACGCATGGCATGAGTTTAGAATACTTACCACCTCCTCTTGAGGCATACACTTCCTTTTCATACTATCAGCAAAGACCTTATATAGAAGTGGATCCTCCCAATGGTAAGACTTAACATTGTGCAGAAATTTCTTCCTCTATTAAGTGTTCATGTCAGACGGCAAATGTCCTCCTGCAAAATAGTTAACTATGTCAGCAAACCAAGGTAAACTACCTTTCACCTGATATAGTTGTTCATCAGGGAACATCTCAACAATGGGGAGATATGAGTTAGCATCTCCATTCTCAATCCTAGAAAGATGATCTGCAACCACATTTTCACATCCTTTTCTGTCCTTGATTTCTAGATCAAATTCCTACAAGAATAAGATTCATCTCATCAATCTAGGTTTGGAATCTTTCTTATCAAACAAATACTTCAAAGCAACATAGTCAGTATGCACTACTATTTTAAAGCCAAGCATGTATGACCTAAATTTATCAAGGGCAAACACAACAGGTAGCAGTTCATTTTCAGTAATAGTATATTTTTGTTGATTACTATCAAGAGTCCTACTAGAATAGTAAACTGCCCTAAACATATTATCTCTACGTTGGCCTAAAACAGCTCTTAAAGCATAGTCACTAGCATCACACATGATCTCAAAAGATTGACTCCCTTCAGGTACAACAATAATAGGAGCAGAAATCAATCTTTCTTTCATAGTATTAAAAGCTAGTAGACATGCATCATCAAATACAAATTTAGCTTTCTTTTCTAACAAGTTACTCAAGGGCTTAGCAATTTTAGAAAAATCCTTAATAAATCTCCTGTAAAACCCTGCATGCCCTAGGAAGCTCCTAACTCCCTTCACATTAGTGGGAGGTGGTAATTGCTCAATGGTAGCAATTTTAGCCCTATCCACCTCCAATTCTCTCTGTGAGACTTTGTGCACAAGAACGATGCCCTCCTTGACCATAAAGTGGAACTTCTCCCAATTCAACACAAGGTTAGCATCTTGGCACCTCTACAAAACACGAGTGAGATTAGCAAGACAAGCATCAAATGAAGACCCAAATACAGAAAAAAAAAAATCCATGAAAACCTCCATTATGTCTTCAATGAGCCCCTGAAAAATAGACATCATACAACATTGAAAAGTAGCAGGAGCATTGCACAAACCAAAAGGCATTCTCCTAAAAGCAAATGTCCCATAGGTACAAGTAAATGTGGTCTTCTCTTGATCCTCAAAAGCAATGACAATTTGATTGTATCCCGAATATCCGTCTAGGAAGCAATAGTGAGAATAACCTGCAAGTCTATCAAGCATTTGATCTACAAAAGGGAGAGAAAAATGATCTTTTCTAGTAGTCTTATTCAATTTCCTATAGTCAATACACACGCGCCATCCTGTCACAGTTCTAGTGGCAATCATTTTTCACAACAGTCATACCACCTTTCTTGGGTACTACTTGAACAGGACTTACCCATGAACTGTCAGAGATAGCATAAATGATAACTGCATTTAAAAGTTTAAGCACTTCTTTCTTGACTACCTCCTTCATGGCAGAGTTAAGTCTCCTTTGGTGTTCTACTAAAGGATTAAAGGTATCTTCCATAAAAATTATGTGCATACACTGACGGACTAATACCTTTAAGATCCTCAATAAACCAACCAATGGCAGACTTATGATCCCTTAACACTCTAAGCAATTTTTCTTCTTCCACATAATTTAAATCAGAAGATATGATAATAGGAAAAGAAGACAAATCATCTAAGAATGCATATTTCAAGTGAGGAGGTAACACCTTAATTCAATAGCAGGTTTCTCAACATTACTTATAACATGCAAAGGAGCTAGAGGCATTGGTTTATCCATTTTAGTGCATATTGGCATGTTATCTAACCACTTAGCATACCAAGTAATTTCATTAAATATAGTATCCACATTATTAACATCTATTATGCTTTGTTCTAAATGATCAGTAGCCAACATAACTTCAACATGCTCAGAAATAGTGTGATCAATCTATTGCATGGAAAGTACTACCCTCATCATGATGACTAAAAAACTTATAGATATTAAAGACAACATTCTCATCATTCACCCTTAGAGTCAACTTCCCTTGTTGGACATCAATGATGGCCTTCCCAGTTGCTAGGAAAGGGCGTCCCAAGATAATAGGAATTTCAAAGTCCTTCTCCATGTCCAAGACTACAAAATCTGCAGGGAAGATAAATTTATCAACTTTAACTAACACATCCTCTACAATACCTCTAGGATAAGCCAAAGATCTATTAACTAGCTGCAAAGTGATAGTGGTAGGTTGCACTTCTCCAAAATCAAGCTTCCTGTAGACAGATAAAGGCATTAAGTTAATAGAAGCACCAAGATCGCAAAGAGCTCTAGTAACATTTAAAGATCCAATAGCCCAAGGTATAGTGAAAGTCCCTGGATCTTTAAGTTTTTGTGGTAGCTTCTTTTGCAGCATAGCACTGCACTCTTCTGTCATGCTAATTATTTCATATTGCTCAAACTTCTTATTTTTGGATAAAACATCTTTCATGTATTTAGCATAGTTGGGCATTTGCTCTAAAGGCTCAACAAATGGGATATTAATGTGAAGCTTCTTGAATAATTCTAAGAATTTGGCAAATTGGGAGTCTATTTTTTTCTTTTTGAAACGTTGAGAATATGGAAAAGTTTTAGGTACAAAAGGTAGAGGGTTAGATGACTTACTTGAGGATGTCAACTCCTTTACCTTCTCCTCTTTTAATAAGACCTCCTTAAGTTCATCTTTTATGATAGGCTCATGGATGGTCTCATCTACCTCTTGCTCCTCTTCCTCATTATCAATCAAAGGAGTGGATAGCTTTTTTCCACTCCTAAAAGTCAAAACTTTGCACTCCTCCTTTGGATTTCTTTCGAGGTAACTAGGAAACTTGCCCTTTTGAATTGTTTGAATAGAAGTGGCTATTTGACTTATTTGTACCTCAATATTATGAATAACCTTGCCATGACTTTGTACCGTATTCTCCAATGTGGTGGTCCTTCCTTTAGACTCTTTTATGAACTCCACCATCAAGTCTTCTAGGTTGGACTTCTTCTCGGTGTGGGATGGATCTACATTAGAAAAGTCAGGAGGACCTTGCAAAACATTCCTATTGAAAGTTTTCATGGTTCCTCAAGTTGGGATAGTAATAAGTTGGAAGTTGTTGTTGTTGGTGGCCTCTATAATGTCCTCCATCAACATAATTGGTCGTCTCATTGTCTCCTTGTTCCAACTTTTTTTATGTAGACATCTCTCATGCCATGGCGACAAGGGATACTATGGATGGTGGACTTACTTGAACTTGACCCCCTATAGTCAATTTAGAAAGAGCATTAGTAAGGGACGTCATTTGTGCTTTGAGAGAATTTACCTCATCCACCTCGTACAATCTGGCGGCTTTTGAGATGATTGGAGAAGATCGTTCACATGGCCAATTGTAAGATGTAGTGGCCAAATCTTCTAGTATGGTATAGGCCTCTTGAGCATTCTTGGAGAAAATTGAGTCATCAGCTGTAGCATCTAGAATGGATTTCATTGAACTTGACAACTCATTGTAGAATAGTTGAATTTGCAACCAATTCGGGTGGCCATGTTGAAGACACCGTCTCAAGAGATCTTTATACCTTTCCCAAGCCTCATATAATTGTCATTCTCAAGTTGGCAGAATGTACCAATCTTCATTCTTAGCCTTTGGGACTTAGCCAGTGGAAAATATTTGTTCAAGAAAGCTTGAGTCAAGATCTCCCATGTAGTGATACTATCCGGAGGTATGGCTTCCAACCAATCCTTTACTCCGTCCTATAAAGAGAAAGGGAATAGTCTTAGAAAAATGTAAAGAGAAACTAAAAGAAATGCTAGAAAATACAACTCTAAGATGCCTTGGGTCAAATCCTCAAATCCCTAGTCTTTCTCTAGGTTGGTTCTCCTTTCTCAAGGATGAACCTTCTCTCCCACTGCATGCTTTCCCGAGATGAGATGACTTAGAGTATTTGTGAAGATGCCCAAGGATGCCCAAGGATGTTGAAGGCAACGGCAGAATTGTGGAGAAAAATGTGGTGAAATCGTAGATGGAGAATTGATGTTTGAAATGAAAGGTTTCTCCTCCTTTTATATGCTTGAATTGGTTGCAGAATAACCTAAAATCATGGTTTGGGTGTTTACCCAACATTTTAGGCATTGAATAACAACTTTGATTAAGAATGTAGCAACTAAATTGACTAGGCCAGAATTTGGAAAATTATAATTGTTTTTGTGCAGCCGTATAACTTAGGCTACTACTGGCGTATCAAGACAGATTTCTGCAAAATAGTAAAAAAAAAAAAAAAAAAAAAAAAA
>QLSR01000084.1:3602620-3655602 GCA_031780015.1 Citrullus colocynthis
AAAAAAAAAAAAAAAAAAAAAAAAACCCTAGTAAAAGCCCATAAAATCAATCTAAAATAGTAAAAACTCACTTTATACTGTTCAACATGTATTTGCTCATTTTTATCTAATTTAGGGCATCTCGGAGTTAAAATATCACATAAAGTGTCTTTTTACTATAAAAAATTAGTAAAATAGATGGTAAAAACATGCACTTTTTGACATCTATCATAGGTCGTATCCATAATATTACCAAGATAAGGCACCCAAACTTATTCATACTATAGATCCTTTAGATTATTACTTGAGCATGATCCTCTTGTATGTCCACTACATGCTGTTCAAGTCTCATGAAATAACCTTGGATTTTTCCTTAATGGATAATTGCATATACAAAATAATCAATTAACTACTAAGTTTTATGGCATACATCCCAACAAATTTGGGTTGGGCGTGACATCAAGGACTTGCCAGACATGCATATCCAATAACTCCAACCTTAAAATGATACATTGTCCCAAATGTATATCTAATAAGAACATATAAAAATAAAAGGCAAGGGAACAGAAAACCTCCACTGAAAATGTTTTTGTGCATAGGTCTCTGAGTGGTGGTGGTGTTCTCGCCTCTAAAGATCCTCTTTCTTTTCTATGGTCATGGAGGAATTACAAAAGAAAACAAAAAACTAAGCTAGAAAGCAAACAAGAAGGCAATAAACGAGTGCAAGTAAATTTTTTAACCTAACTACCTCCAAGAAGCACAAATTTTTAACACTAATTGCTTGACGTGACTTGTCCTCGTCAAGGTATGAAGAAATTCTCATATTTCTTCAGCCACTTCTTACTAGAGTTGGTGTAATGCTCCACTCACTAGAACTTCCCCCTTCGGAAGGGAGTTGATAGGTTGAATTTTGGTTTCTTTGAATATCTGGAAAAAGAAAACAGATTCAAAAGACTCAAGGGACTTAAACAAATCGAAAGAAAGAAAATACTCAATTGACTCTTGCGAACAAAAGGAATAATACTCAAATATATACGAAATACCAGAGGGTAGAATAGGGCTAGGTTTTTCAACCTCTAACACTATCACCTAAAAATCATTAGGTGAGAGTTCAGATTCCTCACCCGCATCAACTATTGGCTCCACATACAATGTTAGATCCATGTTCTCATCTTTATTATCAAAGTATATTACCTCATAACTACGCACTTCAGTAGCTCCGAAGATATGGTACTGGAACGAAGAATCCTTAAGCCTCCTAACTGAGTCAGCTATTGGAGCAAGTTGGTCAATCAAACTTGCATCTTAGCTTTAGTCTTCGTTTCCAATCAAAGACTCTCCTGCTAGAAGCTAAGAATTTCCTGGTGGAAGCATAGATATTCATGTTCCATAAAGAAACTATGTTAGCTAATTCCTTCACTATATCCTCCAAAGACATACCTTGGTTAGCCGCCTAAGCAAGTTCTAACTGATTGGACACGACAAGATAATGGTCATACTAGGGTGCTCCTAAGGATCCCCATAGTCGTAGGATCGGTCCCTGATGTAAAGCGCAAGTGCACGCATCAAGTAATAGTATAGTAAAAACGGTCAAGACCGAGTATTGTTCCATTAAGGACTGAATTAAGGTTTAATGTCTATCCATTCAAGAATTGAATCGACTTTATCTAAGAAATTGAAATCGAGTTTGCAATTGAATTTTGAAAATAATAAAAGAAAATTGAAATTTTTAGAGATAAAAGCACTACAGGGTGTTGATTTCATTAATTAATCCCTTAAGGGATATTTAGGATTTCATGGAATTATACGTGAACAATATGACTAAGTCTAGAGACTGTTATCCTGATTATTTTCTCTAAAAACAAAGTGTTGTTCCCAGGACTTGAACAAGGGGCCCCATCCTCTCACTGGCCCGAGAAGGAATGAATTTAGTGATTAGATCCTAAATCAATTGTTCATTAGAGGGACAATGGTACTTAAGGAGAAAAGATGTAACTCAGAGGTAAATCGGTATTTGACTTAGCTGAAGTTATGAATAACCGATGAAGGATTGACTTATGGATGACGGTTATATCAAATGGACACAAACATATCTACAGTGAGGAGAGTGCAGCTACAGGCTTTAGTGGAGTGTCCCGTTAGTTAACGAATGTTGGTTAACTAGGTTAAGAGTTTGGCCGGTTAATCTCGGATCGTTGGAGCTCATGATCTGTAGGTCCATTAGGTCCTACTAGCTCATAAATGGACTGAAATCTTAGATAATGTGGTCAATAAGTTTGAACCATTCAAATCTTAGATTAAGGAATGAAAGTCAAATATATACGATATATCGATGTTTAATTACAAATTAAACGTACAAATAGAGTTAACTATAATATTTAAATATGATTTAAATATTAATCATATGAATAGATATTCATATCGGTTTTTTAGAAAAATCGGGACAAGTGGAAAAAATAATATTATTTTATTATTTAATATTAAAATAATATTTAATTAATTAAATATTAAATGATCTTTTTATTTTATTATTTAATTATTTTTTGAAATTAAAAATCAATTTTAATCCAATTTTTAGAAATTCATTGAAAATTGATTTTAAAATTGATTTTTGAAGATTGGATTTTTCCACTAACTAAGCTAGAAGCTTGGTTGTCTTCTTCACAATTAACCAACAAATTAACCATTTTGTGTTGTCAAATTTTGATGCAATTGGATTGCATGTTATTCTTTAATAAATAGAGATGACTTTAGCATAAAAAAGAGTTAAGAATTTTGTGAAATTAAGGGTTAATTTTGCAAAATTCCATCCATTGTTCAACTTCTTTCCAACCTTCATTCTTTCTCAAATTCACCACAAATTTGGATCCCATCATCCAATCTAAGCCTAGAGAATAGTAGAGAAGACTCTTGTGGTGGTCTACAACCAAATGGTGCTGAAATTCATCAAGAATTGAAGGAGAATTTGGAGCTTCAAGGGTAAGTGTTATTGAAACTTTGGTTTTTCTTCTTAATTGCATGTTTAATCCTCTAAATTGAGCATCTTAGAGTGAAATTTGATCAAATTAACTTCCGCTGCATGCTCATTCATCCATCAAAGGTAGCATCGCGGTGCTAAAACCCGAGAGCAAGTCTGCACAACACAGCCGCAGCGTCGTGGCGCTCTCTTTCCATAATTGACAGCGCCACAGTGCCAGTTTCCATAAATGAAAAATAATGTATTTTGGTAAGTTTTTGGGCGGCTAACTCGATAAATTTGGGGGTTTCCAGCAGCCCTAATAATCAATAAAAGCACGAAATTACAGACTAAAAGAGTCACAAGAAGGAGAGAATTGAGTGAGAGTTCATAAAAGAGTTCATAAAAGTGTTCAAAGAGTGAGTTGGTTGCAAGGAAGAGGAAATGAGTTCGAAAGAGTCGTTGTGCCGTTCGAGTTCCGACATGAGAGCCAAGGAGATTGTGACAGTGCTACCTCAATCAAGAGCTTCTTTTCAGTAGAGCTTCCTTTTCTTTACACTCTTTCTTTGTTTATATTGTTTGAACATGTTGCTTCAAGCTATAAGTGGCTAAACTCTTTAGTTTTAGGGTTTTGATAAATTCTTTATGAATTCATGTTGATCTTGTAGACTTTTATGGTTTTGTTGGAATGATTATGTTTTTCATTGTTATTATGTTTAATTCTTGAGGATTGGCCACCTTCACATGTTAGGTTAGATGTATGATTGAGAGATTGTATGTTTAACTTGATCTATAACAATGAATTGTTGTTAATCTACCACGAGAGTAGTTAGATTGACAATAAAAGTTGTTAAAGACTAGTCTTAATGCCATGTAATTTGTATTGGTTCAAGAGATTAGTAATCAATCGAGTTGCATGAGAAATGGTTGTTTTTTTAGAGAAAATAACTTATAATTAAGTTTCTAGACTTAGGCATATGAATTACAATAAAATCCATGAATTCTATATTATTGCATGATGAAATAAACAAGGATTCATTACCCTAGAACAATCTTTGACTGTTATGTTTCTCACTTTATTACTTTCCTTATTTAGTTTGTATTTTCCATAATTCAGAAATTAAATTCCTATCCTCAAATAAAATTGATTTGATTCTAGAATAGCTAAGAGACTTTAACCTTCGAAATTGGATCTCCAGTGGAACAATATTCGGACTTTACCGTCTTATATTATAACTTAACCCGTACACTTGCGGTTAACACTTAAAGTGTTGCAATCAAGTTTTTGGCGCCGTTGCCGAGGATCTAAAGAACGGTTTTTGTTACTTAATATTCATTAGAATTGATAGATCTTAATTTGAGGTGTATATTATTTGGTTGATTATTTATTTTATGTTATTTTATGTTATTTTATTTTATTTTATTCTATTTTATTTTATTATTATTATTTTTTATCGGTTTATGCCTCGAGACAATACTAATATTCTCCTTCTTGATCCCGAGATTGAAAGGACATGTAGAAGGAATCTAAGGGTTCAACAAAATTACATCGAGAGATGGCGGAGGAAATACCAAAGGCAATTCGGGATTACTGTCAACCCACATTACCAGCAAATCAACCGGGCATAATGAATGTGTCCATCAATGTCAACAACTTTGAATTAAAACCGAGGTTGATCCAAATGGCTAGAGAGCTAGCCTTTAGAGGAAGAACTAATGAAGATCCTCACAAACACTTACGGTCGTTCTTAGAAATATGCGAACGGTAAAAATGAATGGTGTTTCTAATGATGCTATTAAATTAAGACTTTTCCCTTTCTCTTTACAGGACCGTGCAAATGATTGGTTGGAAACCATACCTCCTGATAGCATCACCACATGGGAGATCTTAGCTCAAGCTTTCTTGAACAAGTATTTTCCGCTGGCTAAATCTCAAAGACTAAGGACGGAGATTGGAACATTTCGCCAACTTGAGGATGAACAACTTTATGAGGCTTGGGAGAGGTATAAGAATCTAATGAAAAGATGCCCTCAACATGGTTACCCAGATTGGTTGCAAATTCAACTCTTCTACAATGGATTAGCAAGCTCAACCAAATCCATTTTAGATGCAACCGGCAGAGGCTCAATTTTTTCAAACAATGCTCAAGAGATGTATACCATACTAGAAAACTTGGCCACTACATCGTACAATTGGCCAGGTGAACGATCTTTTCCAATCATCCCAAAAGCCACTGGACGATATGAGATGGACGAGGTAAGTTCTCTAAAAGCTCAATTGGCTTCTCTCACTAATGCTTTATCTAAATTGTCTCAAGGAAGCCAAGCTCAAGCAAGTCCACCATCAATAGATTCCCTTGCGGCCATGGCAAATCAACAAGAGCCTAGTGAGTTAGAAGTGGCCAAATATGTGGATAGAGGACAATACCGAGGTCAACAACAACTCCTGACTCACTATTATCCCAACTTGAGAAATCATGAGAATTTCTCATATGCTAACAACGAGAATGTGTTGCAAGCACCTCAAGGATTCAATGGAGTGGGGAATGCAAAGACATCATCACTAGAGGACATAATGCTTGACTTTGTTAAAGAGTCAAGATCAAGGACAACCACATTAGAGAATTCGGTCCAAGCCAAGGTAAGGCACTTCAAAACGTGGAGGTTCAACTTAGTCAAATGGCTACTTCCCTCCAAACATTGCAAAAGGGTAAGTTCCCTAGTTACCCCGAGAGAAACCCAAAGGAGGAATGCAAGGCCGTGACTTTGAGGAGTGGGAAAAAGTTGTCCACTCCCTTGATCAATAATGAAGATGATGAGCTTCCACAAGAAGAGGATGAAGCCATCATAGAGGATGTACCACTAAAAGAGAGTGCATCTAAGGAAAAGGAGAAATCAAAGTCTAACATAGGGAGTACTTCTAACTCTACTTCTTTTATTCCTAACACTTTACCTTTTCCTCGAAAATTTCAAAAGAAAAAGATTGATGCTCAATTTTCTAAGTTCTTAGATATTTTCAAAAAGTTGGAAATTAACCTTCCTTTTGCAGAGGCATTAGAAAAAATGCCTAAGTATGCCAAGTTCATGAAGGATATGTTGTCTAAGAAGAAAAGGTATGGAGACTATGAAGTGGTTGCACTAACCAAAGAATGTAGTGCGACACTACAAAGGAAATTGCCTCCAAAACTAAAGGATCCAGGGAGTTTCTCTATCCCTTGTCATTTAGGCAATAATAAGGTTACTAAAGCACTTTGTGATCTTGGAGCTTCTATTAACTTAATGCCTTTATCCATGTGTAGGAAGCTCAACAGTGGAGAGGTGCAACCAACTTCCATATCCTTGCTTTTGGCCGATTTATCCTTTGTTCATCCCTACAGCATTGTGGAGGACATCTTGGTCAAGGTAGACAAGTTCATCTTTCCAAGAGACTTTGTGATATTAGACATGGAAGAAGATGCCGAAGTCCCCATAATCCTTGGGAGAACATTCTTGGCCACCGGAAGGGCCCTCATTGATGTGCAAGATGAAAAGCTCACATTCCGCCTTAACGATGAGAAGGTAACTTTCGACATTTATAAAACCCTTAAGCATCTAGATGTAGAAAGGTATGAGCATCATGAGCCAAGCACAAAGGTAACATCGCCTCCCTCTTCTAGTAAGAACTCTATGCATGATAAGCCTCCTTTGAATGGTAAGACTAATGGCATACTTAATGTTAAATTAGAAAATTCTATGAAGCATGTTTCTAGTTGTGATAATTCTCCTAGTTCTTCTTGGATACCACCCAAACCTATAATAAGTTATAAACAAATCATGGAGAAGCATGTTAAAAATGAAGTGGGGAGTCTGATAAAATCTAAGAATAATGACTCCTTAATGATTCTTGACTACATTAGAAAGGATGATGTCCAACTTGATAATGATTTGTTGACTAACTCATTAAATGCTAATGAATATGTTTGTGAGTGTCAATGTGGGTGAATACTAAAAGTTGTAGATGATCCAAAGCATGAAAAGAAGAAACTACCTTGGGATCCACCGTGACTCGTGAACCCCATCTAGCAGAAGACGTTAAACCAAGCGCTTGTTGGGAGGCAACCCAATTTTATTGCTTTATTTAGTTATTTTTTTTCTTTTAATTCTCTTTTCAATAAGTCTTTAAGTCACTCATATGCTTTATCTTTCAGGATCTTGGTTTATCACACAAAGTACTCCTTACACCAAGCCTGTTTGGTGGCTTCCCGCTTGCTCCCAGGCTTGTTCTTTCTTTGTTAGATGCTCTTATGTATTGGGGACAATGCATGATTCTAAGTTTGGGATGGGAGGTGTCACTCGTACTTTTGTGTGTTTTTTTATCCTGCTATGTATGTTCGTGAAGTTTTAATGATCATATGCATGTCAATTTTGAAAAATGTTGAAAATTTTGGAGCTTTCAAAGTTAATAGGAATGTTGTTTATGGTTGGGTGCTTTGATGTTGATTGCCCATGATGAGATTCGGATTTGCATAATAGATGACTTATTGTGGAAATAGAATAGCATTATCTTGAGTTAAATTCATTTAAGTCCCTCTTAAAATCTCCCATATTCTTGAGCACGTAGCCACTTTAATTTAGAATCTTTAACTGAAAAAAAGATTAAGTTGGGTGTATGTGGTTGTCACTCCGAAAGGCCCCATCGGTTATGATGGATAAATGAGCATGCAGCGGAAGTTAATTTGATCAAATTTCACTCTAAGATGCTCAATTTAGAGGATTAAACATGCAATTAAGAAGAAAAACCAAAGTTTCAAGAACACTTACCCTTGAAGCTCCAAATTCTCCTTTAATTCTTGATGAATTTCAGCACCACTTGGTTGTAGACCACCACAAGAGTCTTCTCTACTATTCTCTAGGCTTAGATTGGATGGTGGGATCCAAATTTGTGGTGAATTTGAGAAAGAATGAAGGTTGGGAAGAAGATGAACAATGGATGGAATTTTGCAAAATTAACCCTTAATTTCACAAAATTCTTTAACTCTTTTTTATGCCAAAATCATCTCTATTTATTAAAGAATAACATGTAATCCAATTGCATCAAAATTTGACAACACAAAATGGTTAATTTGTTGGTTAACTGTGAAGAAGACAACCAAGCTCCTAGCTTAGTTAGTGGAAAAATCCAATCTTCAAAAATCAATTTTAAAATCAATTTTCAATGAATTTCTAAAAATTGAATTAAAATTGATTTTTAATTTCAAAAAATAATTAAATAATTAAATAAAAAATAATTTAATATTTAATTAATTAAATATTATTTTAATATTAAATAATAAAATAATATTATTTTTTTCACTTGTCCCGATTTTTCTAAAAAACCGATATGAATACCTATTCATATGATTAATATTTAAATCATATTTAAATTTTATAATTAACTCTATTTGTACGTTTAATTTGTAATTAAACGTCGATATATCGTATATATCTGACTTTCATTCCTTAATCCAAGGTTTGAATGGTTCAAACTTATTCACCACATTATCTAAGATTTTAGTCCATTTATGAGCTAGTAGAGGGATCTAATGGACCTACAGATCATGAGCTCCAACGATTTGAGATTAATCGGCCAAACTCTTTAACCTAGTTAACCAACATTCGTTAACTAACGGGACACTCTACTACAGCCCGTAGTTGCACTCTCCTCACTGTAGATATATTTGTGTCCATTTGATATAACCGTCATCCATAAGTCAATCCTTCACCGGTTCATAACTTCAGCTAGGTCAAATTCTGATTTACCTCTGAGTTACATCTTTTCTCCTTAAGTACCATTGTCCCTCTAATGAACAATTGATTTAGGATCTAATCACTAAATCCATTCCCTCTCAAGCTAGTGAGAGGATGGGGCCCCTTGTTCAAGTCCTGGGAACAACACTTAAGAGAACAACCTCTCTTCTATCCCTAAGTTGGGTAGGAGTGAATTCCATCTCGTAAATTTTATGTTCCCAACTACCTATCCAGTCTTATCCCTGAAATAGGAGGAATGTTGAGCAGCGCTATTAAGCTTACTCTTACCTATGCAGATCAAGGGATAATTCTGAATAAACTGGAGTTCATAGATAGCTCAAGATTCAGATCAAGTTATCTAGGTCATCGATAAATAAAATTAATCATTGTTAATCATAAATGATGTTAATACGTAACAGTGATTATTTCAGGGTCAGTCTTACACAATCTCATTATGTAGAATACCCCCGCTCACATGTCTCTACATGAGCAAACCAGAATCACTTCATTTATGACACTTTACAACATTTGTAACAATCATGAAGCGGGTCGTATTCAATAGTGTCTCCAGGAAGAGGTACCCAACCTGATCCATGTACTATAGACTATTGAGGCTACTTACTTGAACTTCCTGTTTATGTCTCCACATAAAGTCCAAGTACTCATGATAGTAGCCAAGGGTTTGTAGTTTAATTGGATTTAGAGTTAATAATGATTAATTCACTTGAATAACTTCATATGTACTAAAATTCATTTATTTACAAAAACTACGAGTTTTAGGACATACAACCCAACAGGTTAGAGAGTGTAAATGCATGGTAGTTTGTAATCTTAGACTAAGGAAAAAGAAAAAAGTATACATGCCTTTGAGAAAAAGAAAAAAAGTGTACACAAAAATATATGAGCTTTATTTGCCTATCTTTTTAAATGTTAAACTTGTAATGAGTATGCATGGTGTTGGCTTTTTGGCCCTTAATCTCAAAATAATTAATGGATTGATTAATTAGTGTTTTGATGATAACAAACCTGAGTTTATTTATTAACCATTTGAGTTTATTTATTAATCACTCAAATCGGAGTTCAAACGAAGAAGATATGACCGAAACAAGCTTAATGGAAAAATCCCGAGCTGATGATGTGGCAGATTATTTTAATCAAAGTGGACAAATTGAAAGGTGTCACTTGGAGCAATAGAGAAGTGACAATTGGTGGTTTTTTTATTTTTGGATTGATGTTAAAAAGAAAATGATTTTAAAAAGAAAATGAATTTAAAAAAAAAAAAAAAGAAGATGAATTTAATATTATTATATATGTTTGTGTCTAACGGCTAGTTGCTTTTTAAAAAGACTAATTTAATATTATTATATGTTTGTGTCTAACGGCTAGTTGAGTTTAAATCTCCATCATTCAATTTTCTTTTTCAAAGATCTAATGGTCCAAATTAATTTGGTTTTCACCCATTTTCATTTCTTTTTAAACACTTCATCTTCTAAAAAATTCTACAACTCTTATTATTTTCAATCCTCCATAATTCACCAAGCCACCATTGTTGCTCTCTCTCCAAGCTTCAATTTTCTTCTTTTCGTCTTATTCTTGAGAGAGATATATTGTATTGTGAGGATTTATTTGTGAAGTGCTTAAACTTGTAAATCCACTTTATTTAGAGAGTTTGTCAAGTGTGCTCTTTGTTTTTCCAAATTTTTGTATAGGTTGGCTCTTGATCCCAAGAAAAAGAGTTGTAACGGTTTGATCCTTAACCGTGGAAAGGATCGAGTTTGTTCTTGTGCCCGAAAAAGAATATTGTAGCGGTTTGATTCTAAGCTGTGAAAAGAGTCAAACTTCTAGTGAAGTAACCAAGAGGAGCTTGGGAAGTGGACGTAGGCCGGTTTTGTCGAACCACTATAAAATTCACGGTGTCATTTTCTCTATCCCTCTCCTAATTTATTTTTGCAATTAATTTTTGTTACTATATTTTATTGCAGGAAATTAATTGCAATTTTTAATTCTTAAAATTAATTGCTTATATTGGTTGTTCTTAAATTTCTATGTTCATTACCAATCTTTTTTTATTAGAATTAAGTATGGTGCTTTAAGGTGTGATTGTTAATTTCTTGTTTAATTCAAAGTGAATTTGTTTGCATAGAAATATTGTTTAAACTACTTATTTACAAAGAGTTTATTAATTCGCTTAATTGAGCCCACATTAGTAAAAAGTTTAAATTAATTTTAATAAACCCTATTCATCCCCCCTCCCCCTCAAGGTTTCCATACCGATCCTACACATGGATGGGGGTAAAAGGAGTTGCATTTGCTGTGATCAGTAAGGACGCCTGGCAACTGACTAGGTATGAGTCCCTACAGTGAATGTGTGAAAGTTAGTGCCCCTAGGTAAAAGAATACAAGTTTAGGTCCCCTGAAAAAAAATATATGATTGAAAGGCGCCTTAGTGGACATATTACTCACTTGAAATGTTTGAATGCTTGAAGATTGGTGCATGAGGTAGAGTAGGGGGAAAACTAAAGAAGCTCTCTTAAGTCCTAATTTGAGTTCTAGCTTTTTAAATTGACTAGGTATGAGTCCCTACAGTGAATGTGTGAAAGCTAGTGCCCCTAGGTAAAAGAATACAAGTTTAGGGCCCATGAAAAAAATATATGATTGAAAGGCACCTTAGTGGACATATTACTCACTTGAAATGTATGAATGCTTGAAGATTGGTGCATGAGCTAGAGTAAGGGGAAAACTAAAGAAGCTTACTTAAGTCCTAATTTGAGTTCTAGCTTTTTAAATTGGAGGCTTGCACACACACACATGGGAGATAGCAAGATTTGGCCTTGAATGATTATAACAATATAGATATGCTTGCATGTTTCTACTTAAGCTCTAAACGCTATTCTCTGAGACATGAGTCAATTGCACACTTCTTCATCTAAACTTCCTATTATTTGATTCTATTCTTTGCTCGAGATTAGCAAATCTTTAAGTTTGGGGTGGTGATCAGCACTTGAAAAGTGCTTTCTGTTCTTTCAAATTAAAGGAGTTTATATTAGATTTCACTTATTTGCTAGTGGTTTTCAGGTTAAAATGACAGAGATTAGAAGAAAAGACCAAAAGATCAAAACCGAGCAAGAATACAGTGAAAAAAAGAAGAAAATAACAAAGTTGCCAAAATTGGGGTAGCGTCGCGGCGCTAAAACCTTAAAGCAGGTTTGCGCAACACAGCTGCAGCATCGCAGCGCTCTCTTTCCATAATTGCCAGCGCCGCGGTGCCAGTTTCCATAAATAAAAGATAATGTATTTTTGGTAAGTTTTTGGGCAGCCAACTCTATAAATTTGGGGTTTCCAGCAGCCCTAATAACCAATAAAAGCACGAAATTACAGACCGAAAGAGTCACAAGAAGGAGAAAATTGAGTGAGAGTTCATAAAAAAGTTCAAAAAGTGAGTTAGTTGCAAGCAAGAGGAAAAGAGTTCGAGAGAGTCGTCGTGTCGTTCGAGTTCCGACGTGAAAGCCAAGGAGATTGTGACGGTGTTACCTCAATCGAGTTTCCCTTTCTTTACACTCTTTCTTTGTTTATATTGTTTGAGCATGTTGCTTCAAGCTATGAATGGCTAAACCCTTTAGTTTTAGGGTTTTGATGATTTGTTTATGAATTCATGTTGATCTTGTAGACTTTTATTGTTTTTTTGGAATGATTATGCTTTTCGTTGTTATTGTGTTTAATTCTTAAGGATTGGCCACCTTCACATGTTAGGTTAGATGTATGATTGAGAGATTGTATGTTTAACTTGATCTATAACAATGAATTGTTTGTTAATCTATCATGAGAGTAGTTAGGTTGACAATAAAAGTTGTTAAAGACTAGTCTTAATGTCATGTAATTTGTATTGGTTTCAAGAGATTAGTAATCAGCTACTACTCACGTAAGTATATCTATGCAGGATTGCCTGTGGAGTCAGCCGCCAAGTGATGCTGAAAGATTCATCTATGTGGGCGATGCCAAAGCAGTTCAAGTCGAAGTTATTGAGAATTTTAAATTGCTTTTAAAAACCGAATGTTATTTGGATTTGAATGAGACTTTTGTTGTACCTTCATTTAGACGGAATTTAGTTTCTATTTTCAGTTTCGAAAAGTTTGGTATTTTTTGTTCTTTTGGAAATAATAAAGTTAGTCTTTTTCAAAATTCCAAACTTATTGGTACCGGTTCTTTAATTGATTTCTATACATGCTTGATTCCTTTACTTCGTTTAACAAGATCCTGTTATCTAATTCATGTGGTACAAAACGTAAATTAAATGAGAATTCTACTACTTTATGGCACAAGCCTAGGTCACATCTCTAAATAGAGAATTCAGAGATTTTTGTTAGATGGAATTCTTGATTCCCTTGATTTAAATAACTTTGAAGTTTTTGTGGAATGTATTAAGAGAAAACAGACAAACATAAGAAAATTAGGTGCCAACAGATGCTCAAACATAAGAAAATTAGGTGCCAACAGATGCTCAAACATCTTAGAACTAATACATACAGACATTTGTGGTCCATTTCCTACGGCTTCTTGGAACGGACAACAATCTTTTATTATGTTCATAGACGACTATTCAAGATATGGGTACCTATATTTAATTCATGAGAAGTCTCAATCTTTGGACGTTTTCAAATCTTTCAAAGCTAAAGTTGAACTTCAACTTGGAAAGAAAATAAAGGTTGTCAAGTCTGATCGTGGTGGTGAATACTATGGTAGATATGATGGATCAGGTGAACAACATCTAGAGCCCTTTGCCATTACCTAGAGGAATGTGGAATTGTCCTGCAATACATTATGCCTGGGAAACCTAGCATGAATGGCGTGGCAGAAAGACGAACTAGAACACTTAAAGATATGGTAAGAAGTATGATTAATCATTCTTCTTTACCCGAATCTCTCTGGGGTGAGGCATTAAATACTGCAGCATATATCCTTAATAGGGTACCTAGTAAAGCAGTAGCTAAAACCTCTTACGAGTTGTGGACAGGAAAGAAGCCTAGTATTAGGCATCTTCACATCTGGGGTTGTCCAGCTAAGGCTAGGCCATACAAGCCTAACGATAGAAAATTGGACTCAAGAACTACTAGCTACTATTTTGTTGGGTATTCCGAGTGCTCTTAGAGTTTCAATTTTTATGATCTTACTTCTAGATCATTGTTTGAGACAGGAAATGCCAGATTCCTTGAGGATGTTGAGTTTGCGGGGGAAGATAACATAAGGAAAGTTGTCTTTGAAGAGAAATTAGTTTCTTTTCCTAGTATGGTTATAGATGGTGTTCAGGCTCTTATTCCTGACTTCACTATTGAACCAATTATTGAACGAGACAATATTGTAGTCCCTGTTGTTGAACCTGAAGTTCAAACTTAACAACCTCAAGAATTGCTACTATGGAGATCTACTAGAGAGAAGAAGTGCAATTCCAGACGATTATATTGTGTTTCTTCAAGAACATCAGGATTATATGGGTGTAATGGAAGATGATCCAATCAACTTCCACCAATCACTACAAAGTTCTAATTCTCATAAGTAGATAAATGCTACGAAAGAGGAAATAAAATCCCTGAAAATAATGACGTTTGGGAGCTTCTTCAATTGCCATTATGAGTGAAACCCATAGGTTGTAAATGGATATTTAAAACCAAAAGGGATTCACAAGGCAAAATCGAAAGATATAAGGCTCGTCTTGTTGCAAAGGGTTTTACTCAAAAGGAAGGCATTTATTACAAAGAGACTTTCTCTCCAGTTTCATCGAAAGACTCTTTCAGGTAATCATGGCGCTTATAGCTCACTTTGATTTAGAGCTACATCAGATGGATGTAAAAACTGCGTTTCTCAATGTAAACATTGATGAGACAATTTACGTGGTGCAACCAAAAAATTTTGTGTTTGGTAATTCAAAGTCCATGGTGTGCAAATTGAAGAAATCCATCTATGGTCTCAAGCAAGTCTCTCGTCAATGATATCACAAATTCAATGAAGTAATTATCTCATTTGGGTTTGAGGTGAATATAGTGGAAGATTGTGTGTATCACAAGTTCAGTGAGAATAAATCTATGTTTCTGGTGTTATATGTCGATGACATACTCATAGCAAGTAATGATGTAGGTTTATTGCATGACACTAAGAAGTTTCTCAAAAAGAATTTTGAGATGAAGGATCTTGGTGATGCTTCTTTTGTATTAGGAATTGAAATACTGCGAGATTATTCTCAAGGTATTTTGAGATTGTCACAAAAGAACATTGAAAAGATTTTGAGTAGATTTGGTATGAAAGATTGTGCACCAAGAGATACCCCTGTCGCTAAAGGTGATAAATTTCATTTAGGTCAATGCCACAAAACAATACTCAAGAGTAAGAAGATGCAGAAGGTTCCTTATGCATCTGCTGTTGGAAATCTAATGTACGCTCCAGATATTGCATTCATAATTGGAATGTTAGGCAGATATTTGAGCAACCCAGGGATGGATCATTGGAAAGCAACCAAACGGGTTATGACGTATTTGCAGAGAACAAAAGATTATATGCTCACTTATCGGAGATCAGATGTTTTAGAGATCATTGGATATTTTGATTCCAATTATGTTGGATGTCAAGACACTTTGCGACCCATTTCAGGCTATATCTTCACGTTGGTTGGAGGAGCTATATCTTGGAAAAGTGTTAAACAAACACTTGTGGCTTCTTCTACCATGGTTATGGAGTTTATGGCATGTTATGAGGCATCCAATTATGGAATATGGCTGTGAAATTTTGTCACTAGGCTGCGAATAGTGGTAGGTATAGAAAGACCACTAAACTTATTTTGTGACAATAAGTCGGCAGTGATGTATTCCAATACAACAGAAGCAATATAAAGTCAAAGCATGTAGAAGTAAAGTTTCTAGTTGTGAAAGAAAGAGTTCAGAATGGTCAAATATCAATAGAACACATAGGAACAAACTCTATGGTGGCAGATCCATTGATTAAAAGTTTACAACCTAAAGTTTTTCATGAGCACATTGCTCACATAGGTGTCAATCACTTTTCTGATCCCATAGTTTAGTGGGAGTTTGTTATTACGGATGTTCTTTGACCTTAATTTAGTTATTTTATATATAGAATAAAGTCGATGGTTTATGTTTTATTATCTGAACTTGTTTATTATGCATGTGGTTTAGCAAATGCAGTTAAGCATAAAGTTTTTTTTTTTTTTTTTTTTGAATGATCTCACTAAGGAATTTGAACCAGTTGGAAACAGGCATGATCTAGATCACTTTGCATGCAGTTTCCATGCTATCCATCCATACTTGATCTGTGTCATTGAATGCATTGAAGCTAGTGATCAAAGAAGGTTTAGTTACGAGGGTAGTAACAAAAGCTGCCTTGATTTCGTGTTGACACAGGAGATGGACCAGATTGAACTAAAGGGGAATTGTTGAAATAATCTGTTTATGCTCACTTAAGGTTCATGTAATTTAATTACATCAAGTACACAAACATAGCCCAAATGGGAGATTGTTAGACGTATTTTAAATTAAAATACGTATAATTAAAATATGGGTTATGTATGTAGATTAGTATTTTATCACATTGGGTTATTTTATTAGATTGGACCCTATTATGTGATCTATTTAATTAAAAGTCATAGATTCCCAATTGAGTATAGACTTAATGGGTAGATGCCTATTCCTAGATTGATTAGAGTTCAATGGGAACCCTAATTAAACTAGTATATAAAGAGACCTTAGGGCTACGGTCCCCAATATACCAAAACAATAAGCATTCAGTCTTTCTTGAATCCCATCTAGAGAGAGACCCCACTAAGGCATTCGGAGTTTTGGTTAAGGAAGACAATAGTCATCTTGAAGCTATTATCAAATTTTCAATGGAGTCGGTATGTTATTTATTCTTGATAATTTGGCATGAATGATCCTAGGGTTAATCTATTCAATATAGATTTAAAGTAATTATGCTAACATACATAGCATCAAACACATAATTTCATATGAGTTTTTTAACATAAAGATAAAGGAAAAAAGAAACTTAGGAAAACAAAGCTCTTGAATTCTATCAATCTACACTTAGACAGCACCTCGGGATCTTGAACCGTCTCCAACTCTTCTCTAACACTTTTCTCTCTTTTTGGTAGCAAAACCCTGCTTTTAGGCTCTGTAATTTCTCGGTTTTGGCTACAAAACAACCCCAAGATATATAAAAGTCCAACTCCTTGATGCCCTAGATTTTTTCCTAAAATACAAAATTTTCACTTATGGAAAGCTTAGCACGCGACGCTCTCCCTCGAATTCGTGGCACCGTGCGACGGTCTATTGAGCGTCATGGTGCTACCAGTGTAGTGCCTAGGCACTTAGATTTTCAATTTTTCTTACTCTCGGGTCCTCATTGCCAAGGCACTCCATGTTTTTTTCACTTTTTCGTCCGATTTTGGCTCAATCTGGTTCTTTTGGCTTCCAAAACTTATTTTCTTCATAATTACCTAAAAACCACTAGCAACAAAATAAAATCTAATAAAAACATTGATAGCTCTCAAAAATAGCTATTTATGTCTCTAATTCTCCTTGCTTGTTGTGTTTAATGTGTTTAAAGTGCTATTTTTGTATATTCTTGAGCAAAACAAGAATTCCAAAGTGTTATGTGTCGTTTGAGGTTGATTTGGAGCTATTGGGAGTGATATCGATAACCCGAGGCTTCAAAGGACAAAGAATGATGACTTTACCCTTCAAGAGAGCGCTCGAGCACTGCCTAGGCATTTGTTAGGCGCTAAACACCTGAGAGCAATCATTCTAAGAGCGCCTAGGCACTACGCACAATTATAAAATCTGCACTTCAATTTTAGGTCATAGCTTTTGATCTAAGTGATCGTTTTGGGCAAATGATCATTTGTATTCTTCGCTTTTTTTTCACCCTTTATCCATCTATAGTATTAGGTTTTAGGTTTTAGTTCGTTTTTCTTCTGTAATCATGGATTTGGAGTTCCCCCTCTTCAATTTGTCTATCGATTGTAGAGGTAAGTAGTTTTCTAGTTTTGGGGGCAAGAACTTATGTTAGTTTCTTGAGATTTTGTTGAATGAACCTTGCATCTTTATTTATGTTCTTCATTGAATCTTGATTAATTTCTAGATGTCAATCTGTGTGTGGAGTGACCCTTCTATCATGATGTCTTTGCTAATCAATTTAGGTTTGCATTCTTCTTTAATTGTTGGTCTTGCTTGAATCACTTTAGTTGCAAATAACAGAATCTTGTATGCTAGGATTATTTCCATAAACCTAGAATGCATGCTTTGATTAGGTTCAAAGATAAATTGGTTAATTAATTAGGTTATTTAATTAGTTAATGACACAATGGAATTGTTAAGCGTAATGCAAATGTTATTAGGTCTGTTTGGACGCTTTTGAACCTAATAAATCTCAATGCACTTAGTTTAATTGGAGTTGATAATTTAGAAATACAAGTTATTATATTCACTATTTGGAATAATTAGAGTAACTTTAGGGCTAAACGCATGATTTTGGCAGTTGAATTGTGTAATATGTATCACCATGAGTTGACATCATTTACAAAAGAATATACCTGAGAAAATATGAGCTTTTCTGTTCTTAACGCAGGATTAAGTAGAAAAAAAGCACAAATAACCCAAGTACCAAAAAATAAGCTGCTGCGAGAACTAAAGAAGTGAAAACACATGCGTCAAGACCACGCGTCAAGACCATGCGTTGAGAAGAAAAAGCAGATATAGACGCCTGGGCGATAGCTGTCGTATCAATATGCAAAAGGATTACATGTTATCAGATCATGGCAAAACCAATGGGCTAACAATGTGAAAAGTTTGTGCAACAGGCATGGAATTTAATGCAAATGTGTCAGATCATCATGAGTTCACTTTTTTGACACTTATAAATAGCCCAAAGTTTCTCAATTCAAACATAAAGAGAAATGAGTTCAAGAGGCGAAAACTCTGCACAAATTCTCCCTCACCATAACCAGCCTCCATTTCAAGCTCTTCTGTGAGAAGCATTCTGAGAATCTTCAGAGTCATCCCCCAGTGAGTGAAAACCTTTATCCTATGCCATTTATGTATCATATAGAAATAATCTCAAGCCTCCATGAAGCAAGACATTGTCAATGGCAGCTTGACGTCTTCCATTTCTGTTTTTTCTTCATTTTCATTTACTTAATATAAGTTTAATACTCTACACCCTGTTTGCTTGTATATGGAACGAGTTAAATGTTAGAAGTTACTTTTTCTTAAGCAATATTAAGCATGTTTACATCTTGATTAATACATATCATTAGCTTGCATAGATTTGTCGAACAAACAAGTTTAAATAAGAACGGCTGTCTAGCTTGAGAGAGTAGATGGTTAGTCTTTAGCATTTATCAAGACTAGATAAGTTTCAGAGATGTAGTTCATCTTTTGCCAAAACAAACTTAACATGTGTCTTAGAGATAAGATTAATGTGGCGTCGAAACATCGAGAGATAGATTCTAAAACCCAAAGTTTGTAGGTATGTAAATATACTTAGATATGCTTAAGTAACCACTGGGTGCTGTGTTAACTCTATCATTTCTCATGGTTCCATCATCATTCTCAACGCATGCTACCTGATTGTAAATGACATTTAACTAACATTCTCCGCGACCACCTTACCATGTTAATTGTAGGAAATTGTATTTGTTCTTTATGTATAGAATTAGCCACAGAAAACTCCTCCTTGAACATAATACTTGTACAGTCACCCCATAGATTATGTATTTAGTCTCAACGTCTAATTTATCACAAATCTCTGCATTCGACCCTGGACTCAAAAGGAAACCTATAGAAGCTTACACTTGAATTTTTATAGGAAAACTTGCTGATTAATGAACAGGAGTCTTTAGCTTTAATTGATAATTAGGGTGCTTGTTTGGTTTACCCCAATGAGTTGGTTGCCTATAGGGTCAATGAATTTATTTGGTCAAGTGAGTCGTTGTGCACACATAAATCAGATGCATGTTTAATCAATAAGAATTCGATGATCGAAAAGCATAGGAGTCCCTCTTGCTTTTGAAACTATATTTTCTTGTCCTAGGTAACATTATTCGTTGCTTTTATTTTCTTGTCTTTAGTTTCATGCACTTAATTTCCATGCCACACAAATTCCCCGTTCACCGCTATTACTAGTAAATTAGCTATTTGAAATATATTCCATGCTTCCCTACATATCGATCCAGACTTGCCACTATTGCCATGCGTTGTGGTAGTCGAAGTAGAGTTCGATAATTATAAATTGTTTTTTATTGGTTCCTTTGGAAGCGTCACCGAAAGAACCGATCAAAATGACGCCGCAGGAGAAGTGATTTTCTTTCGTATAGTAAAGTTTCTTGTTGTAGTTTTTTTTTTTTTTTTTTTTCCTTTCTTTAGGTCATTTATTTATTTTGTGTTGTAAATGTTGCTAGAACTAGTTTTTCTTTTTTCTTTTTTTTGGCTCTTTTTGTGTAAATGCTCTTCCACTTTATGTGTACACATTTTGGTTAAGTCCTAACTTTTTGTAAAAAAGATTGGGGTTACAAAAATTGTATACAAATTGATGGTAATCTTGTGATGAACATGTTGTTATAGAGATACAAAATTCTAGCTAGGAAATAAAGGAAAATGGATGATATTAAGAATTATTTTTTGAATTGCAACTTTCACAATGTATTTGCTTGAACACTTTCCGTAAAAGAATAACAAAACTCATTTTAAAATTGAACTCAACAGTAGCAACCTAATGTGGCATAAAAGAAGTTTCTCAACTTGAAACTTATTTTTAGAAAAAGAAAAAATGAAAGCTTTTCTTGGTAGGCAATGGGGAGTGAGTTTTGAAAGAAGGTTCTCCGACGCTCATTATTTTTCTTATTATTTTCCGCTTTTTTTCCATGTGCAACATGACCATCCAGCCCAACATCAAGTTCTGGATAAGTAAACGGACATTTTGTCCATATTGATAGGAGGGTCCAGTATTAACGAATATCAAAGTTTAAGAGGTGATTGCCCATTTTTAAAATGGAAAGTTCTAGAGTAAATTTACAACTATAACCATACTACTTTACTCACTATAACCATGCTTTGAGAATAATTTTTGCAATTTGCGTCTATCAAAAATAAATAAGTAAATAAAACTCTAGTAGATGATCCAAATTAATTTATTTAGGGAAGATTAAAATTTGTATTGAAAAGTTCAAGATTTTAATTGATACAATCTAAAACCTAAGGGTCTAAATTGAATTTTCTTCTCTATCAAGAATTTTCAGCAATACAATAGAAATAATTAAAATGATCACATATTAGTATTACAAAAAGAAAAAGTTGATGAACATTGTGTACACAGAACATAGCAAAGTGTACATTTACCTAGTACAATAGCTACACTTAGACTGTGGCAATTAAAACATTAATCAAGAGGTCGTAGACTTGTTATGAAAATTAAATATATCATGGGAGATTAATGAACTATCTAGAGTAGAAAACAATAGTAATCAACTGAGGTCAGGTTCAAATCCCCTACGGGGTAGTCACTAAATTTAAAAAATAATAATAATAAAATATAAATATTTAAAAAATGTACATCTAAAATGGTAATCTCAAATACACTCCTTAGTTAAACGTGATGAACCAGTCTGATCAAATAGTTGAACCAATATGCATATGTTCCATTGCTAAAAGGGCTTTTAAAGACTTTTCCATGAGTTTTAGCAAGGCAAAAATGACTCATGAATGGGATGTAAGGTGACAAACAAAATGATCAAAATTGGTTTCAACTTGCTATTTTCTCTCATCTTATGCTAAAGATGAAAACAAATACAATAAAACATTTGAATACTAAAATGACACTGAAATCAAATGCACTATCCCAAAATATTCCCACAATGACAATTAAAACATATTATATTAACACAGGCGCCTAAATCCACAAACCAATGCTAAAAATTACAGGAAAAACACATTTCTAAATAAGGTGAGATTCTCATATAAAAATCTTCTCTCAAACGCCCGCCAAAATTTCTCCAAAAAGATCAGCTGGCATCAGAAGGTGCAGGGGATCATAGCTCTCAGCATTCTTGACATAAAAACACAATAGATAGAAATGCACACTTCACCACCGGATACAAATCTACTTTATAATAAACTTAAGCCAGTAATAAGCAGGCTCACTACTATGAAGAATATCAATCTCGGTAATCTTCTATCTAGAATCATGAAAAACCAACCTATTCCTCATTTTGTGTTTCATCCTTGTAAAGTTTGATCATATCGTCGATACGAAGAATTGTAATCGCTGCTTCAGTTGCAAACTGAGAAAATTTGGGGAGGAGAACAGATTATAAAGATGGTTGAAAAAGAGAATAGACATTAAAGCAAATTTAGAAGTTGTTTACCTGAATTATCTTTACTTTGCTCATGGCAGGTTCAATAACACCAGCTTCCAAGTTATTGCGAACAGATCCATTGGATAGATCTAGTCCCATGCTGCTCGAAGAATGGAAGCATTAAGCATAACTCTAACAGGTTAAAGCTAAAATAACCAATGTAATCCCAACTCAAACAGAAACCAACAGGAGAGATGAGAACAGTTGTCACCCTAGCTCATATCTGGTGGCCATTTTATCTTTAGTTAAATAAAACTTGACCGTAATGTCTCATTCACATGCTCATTGTGTAAGCGACAGTGCACTATAAATCAAGATAAAATGTCTATTATTTTAGTAAAACCTCCACCGACCAACAAACGAAAAAATGTATGTTAACAAGACGAAATAAAACAATTAAAGCCCATTAAATAACAAAACCCGCGCATGCAAAGTCTCTCAAATCTCTTCATACACCTCCCTCCTCTCAGCAGAATCTCAGCTATTGTAAACAGCACCACGGCCATTTCAAAAGGGCTAGAATTCTGGTGCCCAGAATTATCTCATCTCCAAACTGACCTCTTCTACATTTTGGACACAACAGTCCAATTAACTAAATGACACGACTCTAGTTTCTTCTCAACCCCTCAACGAAAATCCCTCACAATGCAAAAAATATAAAAAGGAAAAAGAGGGGAAAAATTCATTTAAAGAGCCAGCATATTAACCATTATGCTCAACCCCACGTAGTATAAATTTTAAGCTGAAGACCCCATAAAAAACTGTTGAATTAGTGAAGTTGCACGGCTGAAAATTTAACTCATGAAGTAGCTCTATGAAAGGTAACAGATCCTTTCTTATTGATATTAAGGAAAATAGTAGGAATTCAGTTACAAGATACTTCCCTCCTCTCACCCTCGAGAGAATTTGTTCACCCAAAAACTGACTCACTCAACCCCCCCTTCCTCAATATAAACCTCCCCCCAATTACACATCACACATGGTCCCTATACCGTAACTAACTCTGACCCCCTAAGGCCCATTTACCTTCCCTTTCCCTTTATTATTCTTTCTTATATAAGTATGACACTGAAATCAGCTTCTGAAAATCATCATGACCTCCCCATGTTGCCTCATGATCCGGCAAGCTTTCCCAACTAATCAGCACCTCCCAATTACCAGTGGTTGGATTCTTCTGATACCCAAAGACCTCGTGCGGCTCTGCCACCCATTCAAACTGATCAGAAAATTGAGCAGCAGCTGCTTGCACGACATGCCCCTATCCAACCAACTTCTTCAGCTGGGACACATGGAAAACAGGGTGTATTCTGGCGTCCGCTGGTAACTTCAACTTGTAAGCCAGAGTACCAATCCTTGATACAACTTCATAGGGCCCAAAATATTTGGGAGATAACTTCTCGATTCGCCGTGATCCAACAGACACCTGTCGATAAGGATGTAGCTTCAAAAACACCCAATCTCCGACTGCAAATTCAAGTTCACACCTTTTCCAATCTGCGAACTTCTTCATTCTCTCCTTTCTTCATTCTCTCCTGAGCAGCTCTCAAGTGCTCCCTCTACACCCCCAACATCACATCCCTCTCCCACAGCAACTGATCTAAATCAGAATTCGAAGATGGCTGATCACCACAGTACACCAAATCTAGTGGGACGGCCTGAAAAGGAGTAATGCCAATGGAGATGTTAAAAGTGGTGTTGTACCAATATTCTGCCCAATGCAACCAAGACTGCCACTGTTTTGGCCTCCCCACAAAAGCAATGTAAATAGGCCTCAACACTCTTGTTCACCACCTCTGTTTGGCCTTCCGACTGAGCCTCGTACCCGAAATGCGAAACGACTCCTGCCAAAAGTTACTCAGAATAACCTTATCCCTATCAGAAACTATGGACTTCGAAAAACCATGAAGTCTAACCACCTCCTTCACGGAAACTTCTGCCACAGACTTAGCTGAAAATGGGTGCTTAAGACTGCTAAAATGGCTATATTTAGATAAACGATCCACCACAACAAAGATCACATCAAACCCATTTGACTTAGGCAACCCCTCGATAAAGTCCATCGAAATATCTTCCCATATAGACTCGGGTATGCCCAAAGGAAGAAGCAGCCCTGCCGACGACATGGCAAGCAATTTATTCGATTGACAAACCACACACTCCACATATTTCTTCACATCCGTCTTCATCCCATGCCAATACAACTACCCTACCAACCGTTTATATGTCTGCAGAAACCGAAATGGCCACCAAATATTGAATCATGATTAAGTGTGCAAGATTGTAGGAATTAATGTAGAAGTTTTCGATAACACTAACCTTCCTCTAAACCGAAGCATCCCTTACTGTAGAGAAAAATTAGGTACTCTCACCATCTTCTTGCAATCGATGTATTACATCCACCAGCTTCGAATCAGCCCACACTTCAGCTTTGATAACCTCCACATCCAGTAACCTTGGGACGAAAATATTGGCTAATTCAACCTAAGGCATTCGGGACAACGCATCTGCCGCCTTATTTTCCACCCCCGAGTGATACAACACTTCAAAATCATACCCCAACAATTTCAATAGCCATTTCTGATGTTGAGGTTGAATGACACGCTGTTCTAACAAAAATTTGAGAGCTCTTTGATCCGTTTTCATTACAAACTTCTACTCAAGTAGATATGGCCTCCACCTCTACACAGCTAGCACTACCGCCATCATTTCCCTCTCATAAATTGGCTTAACCTGATCCCTCACAAACAGCGTATGAATGAAATAAGTTATCGGACGTCTACCTTGCATTAAAACAGCCCCCAACCCAAAACCAGAAGCGACTGTTTCCAATTCAAATGGCTTACTGAAATCAGGTAACACCAAGACCGACAAAGTAACCATAGTCATCTTCAGCTTCTCATTGAGCATCCTCCGACCATTCAAAAGTGCCTGTGTCAATGGGGCTGCAATACTTCTATAATTATGCACAAACCGACGGTAATACCCCGTCAACCCCAAGAATCCTCTAACCTCTCGAACACGAGTAGGAGTCGGCCACTCAATCATAGCACCATCCCCTGAGATTAAGTGCCCCAAATACTCTAATCAACCTCGAGCAAACTAACATTTATTTCGATTGGCATACAGCTCATTTTCCCGAAGTACTAACAAAACCTTAACCAAATGCTTCATATGCTCTTCCAACTCCTTGCTATAGACTAAGATATCATTAAAAAAAGACCAAAACAAACTTCCTCAGAAACGACTTGAACACCTTATTCATCAAAGCCTGAAACGTTGAAGGAGCATTCGTAAGCCCAAAAGGCATTACCAAGAATTCATAGTGTCCTTCATGAGTGCGAAATGTAGTCTTCTCCACATCACTCGAATTCATCTATCTTAGAAAACCATTTAGCTCCATTAAGTTCATCAAACCACTCTTCAATCACAGGGATTGGGAATTTATCGGGTACAATCACCTGATTGAGGGCTCTGTAATCAACACAAAACCTCCACCCTCCGTCCTTTTTAACCAACAATACGGGATTAGAAAAGGGACTGGAGCTAGGTTGGATTGTCCCTGACGTTAACATTTTTGCCACCAACTTCTCCATTTCAGTTTTCTAGTTATAGGCATACTGATAAGGCCATACATTCATTGGACCTGCCCCCGGCTTCAAATGTATGTGATGATCAATGCCTCTATAAGGTGGTAAGTCCTCAGGTCATTGAAATACATCATCGTACTTCTACAACACCTCAAATAATGCACTTTCAGGATTGAAAGTGTCATCAACTCCATAAAAAGCCTCCAAAGTCTCCATCCCTTGTAACGCGCGACGTTCAACCAAAAATCTTTAGTTCTTCCCCTTCCCAAGTTCTCGTCATGGTTTTCAATCTTACTTGCACCTTTGTTAAGCTTGAATCCCCCTTCAAAATGATTATCTTATCACCTTTAGTAATTTTCATAGTCAACATCCTCCAAGCCATTTTTGTAACCCCCAAAGTATGAAGCCACTGCATACCCAAAATGACTTCAACTCCCCCTAATCCAGAGGAAGAAATTCATCTTCCACTTCTAACTCTCCCAGCTACAAATGTACCAATTTGCATACTCTTTTTCCTTTTACAACTACACCCGTTCCCATGATTACTCCATAGTTAATCGTATCCTCAACTGGAATCTTCAATTGCTTGACCAAACAATGTGCAATGAAGTTATGAGTAGCGCCACAATCTACCAAAACCACAACCTTATGTCTCGAAATATCTTCCCACAACTTCATAGTTCCCAGATTAGATAAACCGACCACTGAATTAAGTGATAATTCTACCATATTGTTCACAGCCACAGTCTTCAATTTGACCAGTTCAAACTCTTCATTACCATCCTCGAAAACTTCCAATTCTGCATCGTCACAAACTAGTAGTACTCACAACTCTCTTTGATCCTTCACTTTGCAACGATGTCCCACGGTGTAACGCTCCTCACATCGAAAACATAAGGCTTTCTCCTTTCGTGCCTGAAATTCAGCATTTGATAGACATTTTACCAGACCCTCTCTCCTCGCACTGTCCTTCGTCGCCCTTCTCAACGTGATGGTTCTCATTAGTGTAACCTCCGTACCTTTAGTCGCTTCTTTCGGCGGTGGATTTGCTCCAATTTTATTATTATTTACAGCATTTTGGGCTTTAACAACTAAAAATGAATCCAAGCCTGTCTCCTTCTGCACTAGTTCTCTATTTTCAACTCGTTGGGCCACTTTCATCATATTCATCAGCCCAATAGGCTCCCAACACTCTACTTCAGCCTTCACCCAAGGAACAAGCCCATTCATGGATGTATTTTCTAAAACCTCATCCGATAAATGAGAAAGAGGAGCTACCAACTTATCGAACGAGTTAATATACTCTTCTACTGTGCCTTCTTGTTTAATAGCTAGAAATTGACCACAGACCGTACCTTGTTTCGTCGATCAAAATCACTCCAGTAAACACATTTTCAAGGTCTTCCAATCAGCCAACGGTTCTCTCTCTTCCTTTGCTCGATACTAGTCCAGCGCCGCCGATTCAAAACTGATAACTGCAACAATCAACTTCTTTGCTTCAAACAGTTTGTGAATATGGAAATATCGCTCGACTCGAAATAGCCAGGTATCCAGATCATTGCCGTTAAACATCGGCATCTCAATCTTTTTGAACTTGCTTCGCTCTGTTCTAGCCTTGCTATCTCTCGTCTTCAACATTTCCTTCAGTATAGTTGATGTTTCGTCACTCTCTCCTTTTTTGATCGATGGAGTATTCGATTGCGATTGTGTCTGTGCTACTTCCAACAACAATGTCGATAATATTTTCCTCAAATCCTCCGACGTTCGCCGCTGTATATCAGCGTGTAAGTTTAAATTCTCCACACTCTTCGACTGATTTCATCATTTCTTCTATCATCAGTAGCTTCTAAATCTCCAGTCGTATGCTTGCAATTTCCTAATCCGTTGCTTCGATCTTCTCTTCCAATCTCTTGTGCCCCATTTTACTTAATCTTCCCAAGTTGATGCTCTGATACCAATATGAAAGGTAACAGATTCTTATTGATATTAAGGAAAATAGTAGGAATTCAATTACAAGATACTTCCCTCCTCCACTCACTCTCGAGAGAATTTGTTCACCCGAAAACTAACACTCACTCAACCCCCCTTTCCTCAATATAAACCTCCCCCCGATTACACATCACACATGGTCCCCACACCGTAACTAACTCTCACCCCCTAAGGCCCATGTACCTTCCCTTTCCCTTTATTATTCTTTCTTATGTAAGTATGGATAATTGGAGGCCTAACACTCTAAAACATACATATATTTACACACATATAAAGAAAAAGGAAGAGAAAAAAAGTATCTCTAACTAGTCTGTGACCTACATTTTCAGAAACTGATGTGTCAGACTCACAGCAACTGCAACATATCATATTTGTATCCATGCTTCTTAGGCCTTTATCAATAATGAATAAAAACAATATGATGCATGTTCAAGGTGCAAGCTAAAAAGGATTGCTTCCAAAGAAGGAAAATTTAGCAGGAAAATACAGTACAGTAATGCAATAATTATAGGACCTGGAGAGATGCTTCTTCTCTGCCTTCGTTTGTGCTGTGTGGTGGTAAGCCCGTAGTTTGGCAACTAACTCAGTAGCATCCTTAGCAGCATTAACAGCAAGTACCTACACAAAGAACATGCAAGTGACATTGATGACGTCCCAAAATATTTCCAAATTTTGCACCATTATCACTATACCTTTGGAATAATTAACAAAGATTCAGCAAATTCAGCAATTGCCAACTGCTCACGGGAGCCTAGAGTTGTTGCAAGGTATTCCAAATACACCGACAATGCAGATTCAACTGCACCACCACCTGCTACCACCTGTATGACTATGATCACATTTAACGACGGATAGGTAACTGGGAAACTGACTCATGAACAAATATAAGTTTCTGATTCTTGTTGCCAATCTATCACCCAATTATCTATGTTTAGTTTAAGTGCTCCAATAATCATGTGGTATCGTCTGCTACTGGTTGGTAGAAATTGAAACAAGAACAGCACAAAACGTATTACCGTATTGGACTCAAGAGTCCTCTTGACAATACATAATGCATCATGCAAAGCCCTCTCCATCTCATCGAGCATGTAGTCATTTGCGCCTCTAAGGATCAAGGAGACCTAGAGAATAAAACTTTTAAAAAATTAGATTATCACCATGTCATTCTTTTAAGAAAAAGAAATTTATTTAATTGAAAAAACTTGACCTACAGATTTTTTTATTTCTTTTATGATGAAGAAACAATAATATTCCACAACCAAATATATAATTTCCCATAGTTCAGCAATCATACAAAATCTTATCTGTTTTCAAAACCTTTTTTGAGTTAGATATTTAAACCACAGGCAACAATGTGAATAATGTATCAATATCAGAACTAATACCCAACAGTTCAACACCATCTACTCTAAGAATTAGTATTTAAAACAATTTGGTCTGGAAATTAGCTTAACAACTGCTTGACCTAGGACAAAGTCACTGACCGCACAAGTAGTTTTAGAACCCTTTATCATAACGACATCATCATCAGCGATTCTTTCCTCTACAACCTCATCAGCATATCCAAGATGTGATGGCTCGAAGGTTTCCTCCCCCTCCATGTCAGCAAATGTCGAAACCTGCAGGCCCATGAGCAGGAAGGAAAACAATTAATAACAAAAATAATAATAAGAACAATAGTTCTAAATAAAAGATATTGGCATAAGATATTAGACACTGTACAACAAAAGTGACGTAGAAAGTTCCAAGACATGACCAGTTCCTTGGATAAAAAGAGGCTCAGAAGATTCATTTCACTGGAATGAAGCTCACATAGAGGACTCAGTCCGCACAACACAAATAATCAAATGCCCTCCCCTCTTTGACACTAATCATGTCAGAAGGAGACAACTAAAGGTCCTAGGAGTGTAAGAAACCAAACCAAACTGAGTAGATTCCATCCAGTTATGTTGCTTCATTTAGCAGTTCAACGTAACAAATGTTGAACCCAATCGAACTAACTTTATCCAGTGATTTTCTAGTTACATATAAATCATAGAACTATTGTTTTAAGAATTATATTTTATCTGTTATATATTATATGAATCATTTTGTTGGAAAAGAAAAGGAAAAAAAAAAAGAAAAAAGCTGCACCAGCCAGCAATAGCAGCCTTGTTTAAAACAATGAGAAACTTAATTCTATCTTCCTCACATAACCCTAGCCACTAACTAGACTCAATGAAATCCTTCATCAGTCAGCCTCGTTACATGGAAAGATCCCCAACCAAATTTCTTCTCCCCAATTTCTTCTTTGCTTGCTGTTGCTGCTCAAAACCATTTTCCATCATTTTCTCACTCTCGCTACTGATCTGCTCGTGCCACAGATCACCCCCTCAGTCCAGTATACGGCATGATTCTATCCACATTGGTTCAGTAAGGTCCTTCAGCAATTGGTTTGACAAAGTCCCAATAATATATGGAGGTTGCACTGATCATTTTGACTGGTTTAGTCGGAAACCAAACTAAACCAATCGACAAAACTAATATGCCCTACTTCCCAAATTACAAAAAAATGTTTTTTTAGCATGAACTTAAAATGCCCAGCAAAATCCAAGACTTAAATGCGACATGAATTATATATAGCATCAACTTATCAAAAAGTCTCAATAGACCCAAAAAATGTAGATCAAGAGATAACCACTGGGGGAAAAATGAGGTTCCACTACTGAAGTATGGAATCATTAAAAGATCTACAAGAGGTAAACTACACAGGAAGAAAAAGTGAAAGTATAAACTTCTATGTTATAACAGATCTTCCTAATGAGATAAACATTTCTTTCATGATTTTTGGACGAATATGAATTTTCATTAAGCTCACAGGCTGAGTGTACAAGTAATCACAATGGTAATCACAATGGTATATTAGAGATGATGAATGCACAAGTAATATCTTAAATAGATATCTCCAGAAATTAATTTATTCTCTCCTTTCCTATAATGTCTTTACAGCAACTCTCAAGTGCTTGCCAAAAATTCTTGAGGATACAGGAGATAGAGAGAAGATTCTAAATTCAGCAATGTACGGCAATCTACAGATAGACAAGACACAAGACTTGCCAAGAAAACATTAAAAAGCAAGGTGAAAAGGTCAACATACATGAATAAGAAAAATCCAAATGGCTTTATGAGAATAAGATTCTCTTTTTTCGTTTGAGTGGGGAATAATATATATTGCCACAACACAAAAGGAACGAGAAGTCCAGAACTAACCGGCAGACAGGATTAAAAACTCAACGCAGTTAAGAGAGAGGGGAGAGAGAGACCAAGCATTCATTAAGATGAAAGATCAAGACCACGTAAAAAGAAAGCCAAACCAAAGGAGATCCATGAGAAACAATACAATAACATAAATGGTGTCAGGAAACTCCTACATGGTTTTTTTAAGGTAAGAAGCAAGAATATTCTGACACACAATGAAGTGTATTTAATTAACAAATCCTCCATAGATTACAAAAAGAAGAAATTATCCGGTTGGTGTAAATTCAAAAAGAGGTGTAATCCCTGGTATTAGAATATAGAAAGAGAAGTAATATCAAAAGAAACACCATATTCACACCCTTTTAAAATCTCACTCCAAATCTCCAAAATATTCCTAACCCTGATGTTTACATGAAGGGCCACAATATGATTCTAACCTTCTTCTTAAAGACAAGACGACGTGCAACTGCCTGAACCAGTCCAAAATGCTAATACCAACTTCCCCAAAACACTAAAGAAAGTTCAATGCACAAATAGGTGATCTTAGCATGCGTAGAGAATCGTGTAGAAACTTTAGTAATTTAAGTATATGTAACAGAAAGAAAATGAAAATAAAATTCTTTTATTTAGAAATCTGCTCTAAGCACAAGCAACCATAACAATGTGCTGCCCATATAACAGTGAAGACAATACATGAAAGCCTCAACCAATATTTGGAAAGACCATCTACAATGAAACAAACTGGCAGATTAGATGAATTTGGATAGATTATACAGAAGGAAAGGTAACTATTAACATACCATGGTTGCTCCAGTAGCCTTGGCGACATGGCGCATGTCATCCTTTTTAACTCGCCTAACAGCAATAGCACCCGCTTCCACAAAATACTGACATTAGAGAAACAAAAATGATTAGACAATAACATCCTTGGAAAAATTTACAAATATGTCGAGCATTTTTAAAAATTTTCTATCCATCAACGACATTATATACAAATACAACAGAAAACTTTATCCTCATACCATCAGAAAAGCAAAACAGGAAAAAATATTTACATTATATATGAGGGAATGCATTTCAGTCATCTTGATGGGAGCAGGTTTTTAATGAAGAAAATAAATGAGATGCACGACATTTAAACAAAGGTCAGCTGACAAAACAGATATCTGAAAAAACAATCCCAGAAAAGTAGTAGACACTAATAAGTAGGGTATAGCAGAGAGCAGTTAAATGAGAACAAAAACTAAAGAAGCTTGCCTTGAGTGCCATGTCATCAATCCCTTTCGTGGTGAGAACAACATTTGCCCCAGCTTTCAAAAGCTTTTCGATGCGTTCTTTCATCATATCAGACTCCCTATGAACACGTGCAATAGTTGCCAAACAAGAAGGTGAAATAATACAAGAATTATAAATTTTGATTAATCAAGAACACAAGTACACAAGTACTTAAAAGTTTTCCTTAATGAAAAGATGTATATAACATGTCAAAATTGCAAAATGTAATGGCAGTGAAGAGAATCTTTTTTGGTAAAGGCAGTGAAAAGAATCTTTAGGAATTAACAATCATAATTCAAGTCAATACAATGTTTGGGCGCATCAAGCTCAAGAGAAATTTGAGTGTCCATTACCTCTGACGAATTTTCTCAAGTTCCCGTGGGTCGGTGACAAGAACTTGTACACCCAGCTGCATTTTTGTCTTTTGGAGATTGAAGTCAAGGCAAGCAATCCTTGCAGGTGCAACTCTAATTGGCATCCCTTGAGCTGCTCGACCTGTATTTAGAGCATAACCATTCAACAGATAGCTATCTTTTGCACTCTTTCCATGAGCTTTCAAAATGTTGATTCCCTGAAATACAGAAAAAAACCAAAAAAAAATATACTAAATTCTAGCTCAAAAAATCCTTATCTTAACTTCTAGTCTTTTTCACAAGAAATCAAGCTTTACTCCATGAAAACATGCACTTCAATTTACAAGATTTTTCAATCAATATCCAATAATCTCTTTTTACAGTTCCACATCACTTTAGAAGATTTTTCAATCAATGAAACATTTCTTTTACCCAGGGAGAAAACGTAAAAAGAAAAAAAAGCAGTTCCACCTCACTTTTGTCATAAGGGAGAAGACATGAAGGTTAAGAAGGGTTTGAGGAATAATGTTCCATGTGAACCTAGTGGCAACAAGAGAGAGCATTAAAAATTTAAAACTGCCTGAAAAGAAGTTTTCTGGACAAAAATGCTTATATTAAGTTCCTCAATCAGTTTTAAGAAAACAATTCTGTTTTCTATATGGATTGACAAGCTTCCCTGAAAGTGAGCTTCCCCAAGCTGTACAGAATTGCTCAATCTCCCAAAGGTTTGACCATACCCCTCCTCTTGGTCGCTTGTTTTCCGCAGGCTTCTTAAGGAAGAAGAGATTGGAGAGTTCCAAAGTCTTCTCAGCTTGATCTCAAGAAAGAAAGTAGTAGACAGCCCTGATAGTCAGCTTTGGTCTTTAGAAACCAGCGGGATTTTTTTCAGTTAAATCACTTGTTAAACACTTAGCATTATCATCCCCCATTGATAAAGAGTTGGAGAGAGCACTTTGGGAATCCAAGAGTCCGCATCGGGTGAATATCTCGGTGTGGATAATGATTTGTGGTGGTTTAAACTGTTCAGAAGTTATGCAACAAAAACTTCCATCTCACTACTTATCTCCCTCGATATGCTCCTTATGTTTGGCAGCCAATGAACAGCTACAGCATTTATTTTTTTACTGTTCTTATGCGAACAGATGCTGACAAGTTTTGAAAACATCTTACAAGTTTATTTGGCAAATTTGGTTTGAGTTGGGCTTTTGGTAACTCTTTTCAGGAAAACATCTTACAAGTTTTGAAAGGTCCATTGCTGGACAAAGGTCCTCAACTACTATGACTCAACGCTGTAAAAGCTCTTCTAGCGGAGTTGTAGTTTGAAAGAAACCTACGTGTCTTCCATGAAAAAGCATCTACTTGGTTGGACCAGTTTGAAGCAGCTAGGTTCAATGCATATAACTGGTGTGCCCTGTCCAAGACCTTTGTAGAATTCTCAGTGTAGGATATAGTTCTTAATTGGAGAGCATTCATTCAGCCGGCCTTTTAACTTTCAGTTCTGTTCTAAGTTAATGCGTACTAGTTGAGTTTTCGGGTTGTTTTGTGTAAGTATTTCTCCCTGATTGTAAGCTTTTTACTATGTGACTCTTGCTGTTTGGTTTTCTTTTTTAAACTATGAATACTATGGATATTTTTGTTGGGAAATGATGAAAGCGCTAAGGGGGTGTCAACCTAGTTGAGATGCCCGAATACACTTGCTGATCCTTTGGCCTTTTTGCTCTTGTATAAATCTCATGTACTTTGAGCATTAATCTCATTTCACTTCATCAATGAAGAAGCTCGTTTCCATTTCAAAAAGAATTCTAATTTCTATCCAACGAGGACCATCAAAATAGGCTCACACTCACAATATTACCCTTCTTGGACACAAAACCACAAACACATATCATCTTTACCATATGTAGAGTCAAGGACCATAAAGGCCCAACAGGTCTCAGTACTGGTAAAACCCAAGGAGGATGAGGATCCCAAGCTAGAAACCTTGAAATAAACTAAAACCACAAATTCCTCTTCAAAAAAAAAACTCTAATTTTTCTCATAAGAAAATCCTCAAAGAACGGAAAACATATAAGTCAATCCAAGTCTCAATAATAGCCTTCTTTTTAGAAAAGTCAAATGTATTTTTTTCTTTAAGTGGAAAGACATGTGGAGTTGAGGAGATTCAAACATCTGATCTCTTGGTTGAGAATATCTGTCTTAGCTAATTGAGTTATGCTTAAATTGGCAGAGCCAAAGGTAGGGTCTTTTTATAAGAAACATTTCATTGAATAAATGAAATAAGGGGAAACCCCAAGCACTTACAGAAGAGATTTCAATTAGAAACTAAATAAGAAAGACTATAACTCTTAAAAGGGTGCCTAATTTTGCACCATTTGAAAGCGGCAGACAAAACCAATTTCATTAAGCTATCATGGAAAAAGAGTCCCAAAAAAGGCATTTATTACGCTCACCCCACAATGTCCAAAAGAAAGCTCACATAATGACCAACCAAGCCATCCTCTTTGTACCATGAAACAAATGCCCCAGAAAAAGAAATGCAAGGATGACATACATATTATTTGAGTGAGCTAGACCAACCAAAAGCTTCCAAAACAATATTCTATAATCGAGAAGCAAAAGAACAATGCATAAATAGATGAGCAGAGGACTCAACATGGTATTGACATGAAACACCAAGATGGAGAGAGAGACATATGGGGCATACAATGTTGAAGACGATCAGCTATATTAACAACACCAAGGCTAATCTCCCATAAGAGGGTAGTTATCCATCCAAATGTTAGTTGGAAGACATAATTAATAAACATTTGTCTGTGATGTAGGAATTCACACTAATACTGGCAATTCTAAATCTTTGTTGCCTAACTTAAACTTAAAAAACAAACTAGAAAAGGAAATAAGCAAATATTTCAGGATTTCTGAAAGCCGGATTGGAAACATAAACCAAAAAGTCACAAACCTTAATTGGATATTTAATTTCTCCCCTTGCATTGGTCATCTTGACTGCTTGCACCGCATCTACAACCTAGAGACCCAAGGACACATTACTTAGAGCAATCAAGTACAGATTAGAAGACATTGTCATTATTCCATTATCTTAGCAAGTAGAAGGTAAAAGCTAATCTGATAAATGAACCATAGGCAACATTATTTGACATAAAAGTCATCAAGATAACAACATAAAATTTTAAAAGATAACGCTGAACCTTAAAAGTACTCAAACATAGTAACAACAAAAGGGGCCAAGAACTTACCAAGTTTGCAAAGAAGTCGCTATCACTTGTAATCAACTTGGAAGACATGCTTGTCTTAGCACAGTTAATAAGCGAGTCTTTTCCCAACTTTTCAACCTGACCATCCATATCAAGTGATGTCAGAAACTCTTTGTTTGGATAAGGAACGGGACTGTTCACTAATCTCTGTTAGCATAAAATACGAAAGTAATATACAAAAGGGTTTGAGCCCAATCCACAACCAAGAGAGCTTAAAAAAGAGAAGTTATAGTATATAGCACAATTAGAGAAATAATCTAAAAATATAGCACATCTTTAAAATATTTGCAAATAGATAAGTTTGAGTCTCAAACTCAAGGTTGAGAGTTCATAATCATCATCATCATCATTTTCACAAGTGACTTAACACCAACAACCAGTTGTCAAATTTCATATTTAAAACGAAACGATAAATATAAATACCAAGTGAAAACGGATTTTAAAGAAACTACTTTTTTAAATTATCGAATTTGCACATTTTTTAGAATTGCTTTTTAAAGTTAGAAATAAGAAACAAAATAATGCTTATCAAACAAAGTTTATTTCTCCAAAAATGAGAAACAAGAACATTATCAAACGGACCCGTAATTTTTATATTTTTCTTTTTGTAGGACTTCAAAAGTATGAAGTCTATAGGATAATAAATATTATCATTGATAGGCTATGATATCAATATAGACTAAGTCATAATCTATCAATGATATGCTTATATCACTGACAGACTACTTCAATCGGTGATAGAAGTCTATTGCTTATAGACTTCTATCAACTAATGTATAATAATTTACTGGTAAATACTTAAGATCAAACTAAAAGTCTAAAACTTATAAAATCTATTACTATCAGTGATAGACTTCTATTATTATGACATAATAATATAAATTTATCGATGATAGCCATTAATATACTAAAGTCCTATTTAAATGTGAAAATATGAATTTGGCAATTTTAGCATTTAAAATCGATGATATTAGTGATATAACTTAGATAGATATCAATGATATCCACATATTAGTAATTTGACTTAAGTAGATATCAGTGACATCAATAATATTAGTGATATGATTTAGGTAGATATTAGTGATATCCGTGTATCAGTAATATCAATTATCAATGACATGAGTGATATAACTTAGGTATATATCAATGATAATTATGTATCAATGATAGAGATAAGGTAGATATCAATGATATCCGTATATCGGTAATAGCCGTGATATCATTAATGGCCTTAGTATCAAGATATTAGTGATTTAAGTGATATACCTTAGGTAGACATCATTGGTATAACTTAGGTAGATATAAGTAATATTAATGATATTAGTGATATGACTTAAGTAGATATCAATGATATTCGTGTATTGGTAATACTAATATCAATTACCAATGACAACAGTGATATATTTTAGGTAGATATTAGTGATATCATATAACAGTGATAATTATGTATCGGTATATTAATTATCAATGATATTGGTGATAAATCTCAGGTAGATATCAGTGCTATTCATGTATCAGTGACATCGAACTTAATATTTCTCAAATTGAAAGCTATCACTAATAACAACTATCAATGATAGCTTTCAATTTGAGAAGATCGGAAAGAAGCGTGCAAAATGGTGGTCGGGCGTGGGCTTTTTGGTCTTTTACCAATTTTTGTGCTATATATGCAATTATTTTATTCTTGTGCTACATATTTTATTATTTTGGGCTTAAATGTCATTTATGCAATTAGCTCTTTAAAAAATTACTTGATCAAATTGGCATTGAGGAAAAATCTAAAAGAGTAGTAGAGAGAATTCAAGAGTTAAACCAAAAAAGAGTAGCCTAACTCAAGCCAATTACTTTAAGAAAATAATAATAATAAAAATAAATAAATCCTAGCCTATAGAAACATTGAAGACAAAAATGAATAAGTTAATCCTTATTATAAATGATGATATTAAGGACCTTATAAACCTCTTTTTTTAAAAGGCAACATGGAGTTAGGCATGACTATTGTTAGAAGTCATAGTACTTGACTACACATTTATACAATTGGACATTTATACGATTGGTGTAATTTTTGCATTTAAATCAAGGTTGCGCCTCGTCATATAAAGATTTCTTAGCCTACAAAGAAAGGCTGGTGAACAACATTGCACTTAAGTCCATATAATGTCATCAGAAGTGGAATGCATAAGATTAACATAAAATACTACTAGATAAGATTAATTTATAAATAATTATATATTTATAAATATAAATGACCTTCAACAATTATACAAATGTATTTTACTAGAAGTAACTCACCTTTAGAGCCAACTTTTCCTCGACATACTTGCATGCTTCCCTCATGGCAAGCTTTCAACACCAGGAAAATATTGGAGAATATAAATACTAAAATCAGAAATTCAATAAAAACAACTAAAAATCAATAGAAATTGAGTGCTTCAGACATCACTTTAAAAAGAACAGAACAAAACTTCATTAGAATGGAATAAAAGTAAGAAAACTTGCTTACCCTGTACCCACTAATTATAGAAGTTGGATGAATCTTGTTTCTCACCAAATCATTAGCTCTCTGAAAAGTTACAGGGGGCAAAATGAAGTGCTAGGTGTTCATGATGATAAATGATACTTTCTAAATTTGAAGCACATTAAGTACACTTACCTTGAGCAACTCGGCTGCTACAATGACAACTGAAGTTGTGCCATCACCAACTTCTCGATCTTGGAGTTCAGCCAACTCCACTAGCACCTAAAAACGGATAAGACCAACATTTACCACATAAGAGTGTACATATATATGTAAACAACTGGGCTATTTGCCCACCTTCGCAGCAGGGTGCTCAACTTCTAACATCTTGAGAATTGTTGCACCGTCATTAGTGATTGTAACGTCACCAATATCATCCACTAGCATCTGATACATATTTTTAAAACAAATTAATAGTTTAGAAAGCATAGCAAGAACCATTGTTTCAATCCCACTCTTTCTACAAAACACATTCTTGAGACCTTCAAATATTGTAAACATTCCTCCTCTAAGTTGAAAGCTTCTCAACTAGCAGACTATCAGTAAGTTTAATTATAATTTAAAGAAAAAGATCTCAGCAATGTTACAGAGAACCATACCTATGTGGTACATGAAAATTTCATCAAGAGTACAAGAATGAATAGGAAGTACAAACTCACTGCATTTTAACTCATAAAATGCTAAAAGAAGTGGCATTAGCAAGAATCTCCAACCTCATAGTATAAGAAATTGGAAAGCGACGCAATACCTTATCAAGGCCAACAGGACCAAGCGAGGATTTCACAATGTTTGCAACCGCTTGACATGCTACAACTGAACCCACCAAACAACTCAAATGAGTAATACATATTGTCTATTACCAATTTATCTAAGAACACACATGTATAATAAAAAGGAAGCATCTATCTTGTCAGAAAAGAAGAAGAAAAAGAAGAAAGCAAGGGGTGAAAAGTTTTAAGCTTTACCATTTTGAGTGCGAACATCCTGCCCAGATTGCCGCTCACCCAATATATCAGGGGTTTGTGAAGCAATTGCCATCGCTTAGTGTCCTCTTGAGGTTGAAACGAAGTAAACACTAAAGAACACTCAAATCTGTTGAGAAAAGATCGGAAATAATGCTATCAATGCTTCTTAAGAATCAAATAACATGGAGAAAGTCAAGGGGATGCTAAAACTCCATAACCTTCATGATGTACATTTAAATCTTACAGCCTTAGGATTTATATTATCATTAATAGAAAAAAGAAATAGAGATTCAATTTTAGCCTTAGCCTCAGCATTTGTATTTTCTATTGGTTCATAACATGCTGCTAAAACATAAGAAGGTGACATTCGGTATTTCCATTGTTGAACTTAAACCCACTATCCAAGGAATGGGACGAGTTGTTTGCTAACTCTAGAATCTCAAGCCAGTCCCGAACTTGAGCCCACTACTTTCATGTACATGAAATAAGTCAAAACAAGGTTCAACAAACATGAGAATCATTGACTTGAAGACAAATAAGAGTAATAAAAAAATGTCCAAATTCGCTTTCAAATATATTTGTTTAGAAGGAAAAGAACCAAACGAGCAACCTTTATTTTAAATCTTTTTGCAGAAGCATATTGATGGATCTGAACATGATCCAAATCTTTACACAGATTCAGAAAATAAGTGCTGCAAAGCAGAGCCAAGGAAAGTAAAACAAATAGAATTTACCCAGACCGAAACCTAAAACCATGGAGTGTGAGAGAGAGGACGATTCGAGAATAGATACGACTACATTGGTGATTTGAGAAGTAGAAGTCCTAAACTATCCAAAGCACTAAAGCTGAAAAGTAGGTGTTCCAGCAAGAAACAGAGAACACTCGCACAGCCAAGGGCGAAGGGGCTGAAACTCGAAATGAGGTGGAACAAAACTACAGAGAATATCATGGATTTCGTTTTTGGGCAAAAGAAATGAGACATTCATTGCACAGTTACACTTTCTGAACCTTGAATGCTAACAAACCTTATATGATTGAGTAAAATGTAAAAGAAATAATTAATGACGAACAAACCTTGAATGCGACTGTGGGGAGGGAGGATCCAGTGAGAAAGACGGGCGATTCTGGAACTTGAGGATGATGAATCTGGTGACGGGAGAAATGAATGAGAGGTTTTGAGGCGGCTTGGGAGCTGAGAATGAAAGATGTTGCTGGAGATTTGAGGCGAAACGCGGGAAGGGTTCAAACCAGTGAGGGCTGCCACAATGCACAAGCAATCTCAGTGTAGGGTTAATGGTTAGGATTTTTTATTTTTTTCTTTTTCTTTTTCTTTTGAAAAATTACCTTTTTGTTCGTTCTGTTTTCAATTTTTGAAATATGTCATTTTAGTTTCTCGGTTTTGGAAAATGAGTTTAAAAGATTCCTTATTACTATTTTAATGGTGATGTGATATATAAAATTGACAAATATTAATGTAGAAGGTAAGATTAATCTAATTAATTTAGAGCTAAAGTTAGGGCGATGATAATCGAGAACCCATTAAGATATTTTATTTAGGCCAAAAGAATATATATATTAGAATATTTATTCATTTTTTAAAATATATATATATACATACATACATATAAATATAAAAGCAAAGTAAAAAAAAAAAAAAAATGTAATCCCTAGTATTAGAATTTAGAAAGTGAAGTAATATCAAAAGAAACACCATATCCACACCCTTTTAAAATCTCACTCCAAATCTCCAAAATATTCCCAAGCACATAAAGTAATAGTTTTAACCAATTTCCCATTACGATAGGTGTTGCAAGAACCAAAGGCATCAGGAAGATTGATGAAATGGGTAGTCGAGCTAGGCGAGTATGACATCCAATTTCGGCCCCAATCTACAATGAAGGGCCAACCCTTAGCTGATTTTATCATTGAATTAACCCCACAGTCCACTTTTAGTGATGATATAGAAGTTCGTGGGATGGAAATACCTTTTCAAACTGGGAATTCGGATGATCTTCTGTGGTGGATGGATCGTCCAATCAAAAAGGTTGTGGGGTTGGTTGCTGTTATTGTCACCAAGAGGAGAGCGATTTGAGTACGCTTTAAGGTTCAGGTTTCGAGCCTCCAATAATGAAGCAAAATACGAAGCACTGTTGGCTGAATACGGCTAGCTATTGGAATTGGGGTGATCAACTTAGTTATCTATAGCGATTCTCAATTGATTGTTAATTAGGTGGCTGAGACGTACCAGGCTAAAGAGCGCAGAATGGTTATTTATCTAACAGAGGTTAAAAAGATGTTGAGTTCATTTAAAAAGTTTGAAGTTAAACAGATACCGCGATCTCAGAATGCCAACGCTGACTCCTTAGCACGATTGACGGCAACCTATGACGCCGAGCTCAATAGAATGGTACCTGTAGAGGTCCTAAATTCTCCCAATATATTGACAGAAGAACTCTTGGAGATTGAGGACCCAACCGAGGTTGAAACCCACAACTGGATGACCCCTATAATAAAATATCTCGAGGGAGGAGAATTGTCAAACAGCAAAACTGAAGCTTGACAGTTAAGATGCAAAGCAGCCCATTATGTGATAAGCAATGGCAGACTATATAAGAGGGGTTATTCCCTACCTCTTTTGAAGTGTATTGATTTAGATGAGGCAGATTACATTATGTGAGAAATTCACGAGGGAGTATGTGGCAATCACTCTGGAGCTTGATCCCTCACAAAGAAAATAATTCGGCAAGGTTATTACTGGCCCTCCTTGGGTGGATACTGCGTCTTGTGATCGGTGTCAAAGGTTTGCCAATGTACCTAAGCAGCCCCCCGAGCCCATTACAAACATTATGAGCCCTTGGTCATTTGCACAGTGGGGGTTGACCTAATTGAACCTCTTGCTCTAGGCAAGGGGCAAACCAAGCTGTTGTGGTCATTGACTATTTCACTAAATGGGTCGAGGCTGAAGCCCTGGCCACAATTACTGAGCAAATAATCACTGGATTTATTTGGAAGAATATCATATGTCATTTTGGTATACCTCATGTCTTAATCATTGACAACGGCTGTCAGTTTGGCAACACATCATTTCACAAGATTTGTGTAGACCTCAGCATTAAACACTATTTTCCTTCTCCAACTCATCCACAGGCTAACAAGCAAGTGGAGGCTATTAACAAGATCATTAAGAAAAATCTTAAGGCCAAGCTGGAAGGATTAAAATGGATCTAGCCAGAAGAGCTCCCCAACGTATTATGGGCTTATCGAACGACATCGCGAACGTCGACTGGTGAGACCTCTTTCTCACTGGCATTTGAGGCAGAAGCTATAGTACTAATGGAGATAGGAATCCTTTCACCGAGAGTCGAGTATTTTAAGCTAGCTGAGAATGATGAAGCACTTCGGTTAAACCTCAACCTGATGGAGGAGTGTCGGGAGACTACACATCTTGGGGTTGTCGAGTATAAGAATCAGGTGGCTCGGTATTATAATTCTCGTGTGCGGAAGTGGAACTTTAGGGTGGGTGACTTAGTTCTTCGTCGAGTCATGCCTAACACTAAGGAGTTGGGTCTCGGAGTCTTAGGACCTAATTGGGAGGGCTCTTATCAGGTGGCAAAGGTTATCCGACCTGGAACTTATAATTTGATAGACTTGATTGGAAAATTCTTGCCTCATTCGTGGAACGCTGAACCTCTCAAATTTGATTTTCAATAGATTTTCCTTTTCTTCGATATGAGTGTTTTGTATTTCTTAGCTTCAACTCCAAATAGACACAAGCGTCTTGTAGTTTCATTTCATTTGCTTAATGAAAATTATCTTTTGCAAGTTGATGATAACACATTTTGAGCATTTTGACTTACTCAAGCACCAATAATATAAGTCTTTTACTTTCCTGCTTTGAATCACTCATGCATGAGTAGGGGCAAAGAGCATTGATACAAAGTTTAACAGCTAAATTGAAATGCAAAGCTTCATTGTCACAAGCCAGAGTTGCCAGCCTGAGCTGTAAGCAAGCACTACCATGTACTAATAGTAAGTTTGACAACCATACAATCAAAAGAAAAGAAAAATAATAAAAAAGCTTTTTAGTCATCTATGCGTTTGATGTCGCCGAGTTCGGCCAAGGTTCTCGAGTTAGCAAAATCGGGAAGACTTTGGAGGAATGTATTGGAAAAATTTGAGAGGACATGTTGAGGAACAGTTGGCAATAGTTGCCTAGCAAAGACAACCATGCGGTTGAGGCTACGATTCTCATCATCTCGCCAAGCATTAACCTCAGATTGGACAAAGTTGTAGTCCACATTGGATATTTTGCTTTTATGATGCCAACAACCAACATAACCACATATTGAAGGCAATCATCCTCCATTTGGCAGTAGGCTTCTGTTATTTTGAAGCTTTCAGCCAAATATTTGGCATCTGATAATTTGTTCTAGGCCTCTTGTAAATTTGTATCAGTAGTAAAAGTTTCTCGTTTAATTCTCTGATTGAGGCATCGTGTTGAGATTGGAGTGTCACCAAGGATTCTTGAGAGCAAGTAAGTTTGGTGGACGCCTCAACATATAAGGATGAAACTCTCAATCAAATTCTCTCTGAAGGACAGAATTCAGCCTGAGAAGTTCCATCTCCTCATGCACTCTTGCATGATTCTGCTTATGATATTCTAGTTCGTCGCTTAGCTTCTGGCAAAACATCAGCATCTCATACGATGCCTAGAAAAAGAAGCAAGAAGGGTAAGACCCTATGTTTGGTCAAAATTAAAAAAGACGTCTCTTACCATTCAGATGTTCTATTGAGCTTGTGTGATACCCCATCTTGAGTCAGCATGCCATTAGGTTGGTACTTTGTCACTCACACCTGGCCACTGGGCCATAGCCCTAGTCAGGAACGGCACCTCCCCACTCTTAGATTCGTAGGGACCGTTGCAATCAAAGGGTGAAGGAAGGACAAGTTGGATCCCTCATCTATTGTAGGGGTCGAAATTACCATGGTCTAGGTGGAAGAATCATGTGAAGTGAGGTACGGATGCACGAGCGTTGAGAGGGCAGTTCGTCAGGAAGATTTGAAATAAGGTTTGACTTAGTTGATGCACCTGTCAAACTTACTGGGCAAACTTGAGGAAGGTGGGTCCTAGCCCCCAGCCCAGCTTCCATCCTTTGACGCATAGTTCTGAAAGGAGCCATTTCTAAAAAAAGAGAGGGCAAAGGTTGGATAAGTTCCAAGATAATTTTTTAAAAAAAAAACTAAGAAAAAAGGAGAGAAGGTCAAACCAGTATGGGCGGAGAGGTCGAGTGCAAACGTGTCGAGCAGTTTTTGTTGTACCAAGCTGGTACTATGGAGAAGGGCCTCGTTAATTGAAAGGGCTGAGTCTCAGAAGGTGGCAGTTGCATTGGTTAAGGTGGGCTTGCAATTAATTGTACAATTTTTTTTTTTTAACTAAGTTGTAGAAAGATGGTCCTGATCGAGCTTGTACGTGAAAAACTTACTAAAAGTTTGAAGCTCGGTCAGGACTAGGATAGAAGGGCCTTCACAGTTTAGGGCGAGCCAATCGCCACTAATGAAAAACTATTGTTCTTTCCATCCCTTTGTGGCAGTAGGGCATGGAACAATGGAGTTACCTCGACGAATAGTAACACAATATGAATGCGATGAGGATTTTGCCTTTTTTAAGGCATGGAGAAACATGAATTCCTCCTATCAAATAGGATTGGGATTTCCTAATTGGAGCCAAAGGATATAGCAACCTAAGAAGACGCCATAGGAGTTCAGGAATAGTTGAAACGACGCTACATTTACATAAGACAAGATTTTTTGAATAAAAGGGTGAAGCGGGAGTTTCATACCGTAAGTAAACATGGCGAGGTAAAAAGCTACTTCATCTAAAGGAGGGTTGGAAGGTTCTTCGCCTAGAGAAGGAATTCTCATGTGCATAGAATCGGGGATCTTAAACTTATTCCTAAGAATACTTAAGGCATTTATGGTTATTCGACCCAATGAGGGAGCAAGGGAAGCAAAATCATTGTTATGGAACCCACACCCCCTCTAAATTAGGTTTCTAGGCCTTTGGTTGGGAATAAAGTCATTGTCAGAGTCAGTTGACAGGTTGACGCTACAATATAAGGTTTGAATGTTTTCCATGAGCAAAGAAAAGCTAGATAAAAAATTGCCTTATGATAAATGGCAAGAAGGAGAAAGAGAAGGAGTGTGGTGAACTTTGGCAAGGTAAATTTCTATACATAAAAAAAGTTGGCATGAAAAACAATAAATTTACCAAAGTTGAGCTCGGAGCAATGCTAAGAGAAGGCTCTCGAGCAAGGCTCCGTTCAAAAGTCATACTCAGCCCAACTTGAGAGAGGGCAACTGTAGAGGGTAAGATTAACCCTAATTAATTTAGAGCCCAAGGTTCGTGTGGTGATAATAAAAAATCCATTATAAATGAGATATTTTATTTGGGCCAAAATAATATTTGTTCATTTTTAGAGTACATACATACATATATGTATATATACATATACACATATAAATATAAAAGCAAAGTAAAAAAAAAAAAAGTGAATTGAGGGGGGTTGGCAACTACTAGCCCCCCATATGTATTAAGGAGGCCAACCCCATAATTGGGGTTGGCAAAGCTGAGCAACCCGGTTGTATAGCCAGGCTGACCAAAGGGAAAAGTGGGGTTATTGCCAACCCCATAAGCTTGTTTTACCTTCAAAATGGATAAAATCCCAATTGTAATAAAGATTTGCATGGATTCATGCTTCTGATCCTATGTGTATGTTATTTGTAGGTAGAGATTTGCATAATTAAGGCTAAAATTGAATGTATAATAAAAGTTTTGGTATAATTTAAACACGTATGAGCCATGCACTTGAGCTAGTAAAATCACTTTCAGATGATTAGTTTTGGAAATAATAAGATGTTTGTTTCTGTTTTGTGTAATAATTGGACTATTAACAAAACAATAATTATTCTAATAGTGGATTGTAATTAAACAAATTTCAAAGGTGACTATTAATTGTTGAACTAACACATAAGGATGAGTAACGTCTCTGTTAATGATTTGAATGAGTAACAATTGCTTGGAAGTCTGGGAGTCACCTAGATATTAATTGTTGAACTAGCACATAATGATGGTTTGGATGAGTAACGTGTCTGTTAATGATCTGAGTAACAATTGCTTGGAAGTCAGGGAGTCACCCAGAAAGAGTAAGATCATTAGCTTTTTAGTTACGAAAAGGTCGACCTATATATCAATCAAGCTATTTTCTGTCAATTTAAGCCAATTCTCAAGCAAAAAAAATCGATCTATATAACAGTCAAGCTGTTTTCTATTTTAAGCCAATGCTCAAGCAAAAAGGTCAACCTATATACAATCAAGCTATTTTCTGTCAATTTAAGTCAATTCTCAAGCATCAGAGTGGATTTGGCAAAACACCACACTAGTGAAGATTTGTTCATATTGCAGGGTATTCGACTAATCTTCCTCGAAAAATACAAATTCATTGTTGGTGCGAATTTCGACATCAACAATTAAGTAACTTTACTCTTCCCATCATTTCTCATCTCCCCTTATCGCCCTATCTTTCTTTCTCCTTCAATTTCTCCCTCTCCTTTGCGGTCCATTCCACACTTATCCATTCTCTGGTTCCGGTTCTTCTCGTTCAATCCTCCACATGTGTCTATTACGATCTCATCGCTAGTGGGAGTTGCAAGAAACCACCTCTAACATTAGCACCTGTTGATCAAAATTCCGTTGTATCTAACCCCATTTCCTCCGATAGTGTCATTTGAGTGGGAGAAACTTAAAGGGTACATGTTTTTAAAAATCTCCATTTTCCAAATTGATTCATCCAAATTTTGATTTTTGCTTGAACAAAATTTTGATGGGCTATGAAACATTCAAAGGGGAAGGATGAGATGGAATGCAAGTATTAATCCAATAATAGGAAGGAAGAGGGATTATATCAGAGGAGGATGGCGAGGCGAAAAAGCTCCACTGTGAAAAAGAAATTAGAGGGGAATTGGGAAGGATGAAATGAAAAAGAAAATGAAGTTCCTCGACCTGTGAGATTTAATTAGCTCATTCTCTTTGGAGAGATCGTTTCTTTTTTAATTTTATTTTCCCTTTGACATTGATGAATGAAGTTGTTATAGCTTCAAAAAAATCTTGTTTCAATATCCATTCTTTATTATCTGGAGCAAATGCTTTCATTCAACTTTGGGATTTTTGGATTTCAATTTCCTTGTTTGCTTTGATTTTTCTTCTTTTGTTTGTTTGTTTTTTGGAGATGTGTTTGATGCACAAATCTTTGCAACTCTAAACCCTCTCAAATTTTGACCTTTTTTTTTTCTAGAAATATAGTTTAAGAACGCCCAATGAAGGCCTTAATTCAGTGCAACGAAACTTTGTTACCGCAGATTTGCTGCCTAAATAAAATAAACTCGGTAGAATTGGTCATGAAGGAGAGATAAGAGGAAGAAATGGATGAAAGAGAGAATAGGACGGAAGATTTTATTTATTTATTTAGTTTCATGTCATATCAACATTAAAAATAATAATAACAATTTACTTTCTAAGGGTTGTGGATGGAAAGATAGCACTAGAGACCTTTTTAATTCATTTCTCAAAACTAAGGGACTAAAAAAATACATTTTAAAAACCAGGGGACTAAATGAGTCTATAGGTGAAAACTGAGGGACCAAAAAGGTAATTTTTCATTTTTTTCATTTTCTTTTTTTTTTTAAATTTTATTCTTTTTAAATGTACATCCTATTCTAAACTCTTATGTTATGCTAGGTTTTGGACCAAATGATTATAAATTAAATAACAAAATCATTTCAAACTTTTATTAACACTTCAAATTGATTAAACTAGTAAATAAAATTCTTAATTTGGCTACTCACGAAAATAAAAAGAAAAAGAAAGTGACATTTTTTTAATTTTTTTTTATAATGTTGCAATAATTTTTAATAACTAGTTTATCACCACCAAAGAATGTGTGGTGTGTGTATATATATTTAAAAAAATTAATTTAAAAAAAAAACAAAAACTTAGGATTAGTTTTATCTATCTATCACATTTTAAAAGAGGTTAGGGAAAAACTTTTAATTTCTCCTTTTGCCCCTTTTAGTTGATCATCATAAGGTTATATAATGTAATTTCACATTAAAATTATTAAATAAAATAAAATTTCCCTATTTTTGTGCATACACATTAAAAGTAGCAATTATTTTTTTTATTATTAAAAAGTCGCATTTTATCCTTAAAATCTCAAATTCACACTAATGCAGTGCCTAGCATACGACGGTTGTCTCTCTATCCTTCAGTGGTTGTTCAACAATGTGGTTAGTGTTATGAATAGTTAGATTTGAGAGATCGAGATGATTGTCATGATCGAAAAAAGTTCTTCAACGATATCCATCTTTATAAGGGATGTGATACAAAAGTTGTTCCTGAAAGGGTAAGGTATTTTTCAGATTAAGTTTCATGATATGCTCCACGGTATTTTCTTTGGAACAATACAATCATAGAGTTAATACATGCCATGATAAGCCTTAAACTTTATTTCCTAATGATGTGGTTAAAGGTATTTTACCAAAATTTATTATGTTTCTTATGGACTAGGTTTTAATTTCGTTATTTTTTTATCTATCGGTCTATCTAGAACTCTATATCTATATATATCAATCTTTCGCGGTCTCGCTCCATCTTTTTATCTATATCCATAAATATTTCTCAGTCTCTCTAGCTCTCTCTATCTATCTCTCTCGGTCTCTCTAGCACTCTTTCTCGCTCTCTCTCTATCTATCCCGCTCTCTCTGTACCCCTCTCGGTCTCGCTTTTTCTCAAACTCTAGCTCACTCTATCTATCCTGCTCTCTCTCAACCCTTCTCGGTCTCGCTCTACCCCTCTCAGTCTCTCTCTACCCCTCTGGGTCACGCTCTCTCGCTATATCTTGCTCTCTCTCAAACTCTATGTAAGCAGCTCACTCAATCTCTCGCTCAATCTCTACCCCTCTCGCTCTCGCTCTCTCTCTCGCTCTCCCTAACGAGCTCACATAATCTCTCGCTTTCCATACATAACTTACTCTATCTCTCGCTGTCTCTCTACACCTCTTACTCTATATCTCGCTGTCTCTCTACACCTCTCACTCTATCTCTCGCTCTCTCTCTACATCTCTGTTGTTGATAGATAAAATAAGTCCTCTGCAACGGCGCAAAAAACTTGTTGCGGTGCAGATCTAAAGTGCAAAACTTGTTGCTGCGTTTATCTATTATTATTAAGCTTCCTATGTGTTTAACATACTATGCGTTGAACATACTATGCGTTGAACATGCTTAATGTTATGCATTTATGATCTGTCAAGTTTTCCTATTCTTAACCCAAGTATAAGCAAAGAAATAGGTATACTCGGTGAGTCTGAGGTCGAACACAGGGACTATGCTGATTCTATAATTTGTTGGATTATTAGAGTTGGAGTGGTAACCAAAAATAGTTGATAAGGATGCGTCTAAATAAAGAAGCGATAACATGTACACTAGATTAAAATATGGTAAATGGTAAGGTATGCGACACAACAAAGTCAGCTAAAAGGATTAAATGAATGGATAAAAACAAGGTCCGGGTTGGTTAACATCTAAAATCAGAAACGCATGGTGATATTCTATTCATACTTGCGACTCTTCTCCCGGATGTCAGCCGCTATGCGTTATATGTCTATATCGCATAGAAGAGTGTTAAGTACCAAGGTTATTCCTATAGACATGTAACACTTCTTAGCCTTGTCAATTGAGTTCCACAATCACTTACCCTCTCGAGTAGTCTGATTATTACTACTTATATTGATTAGCTAGATGAACATAAGCATCGGATTAAGATTACAATTGACAAGATGCAATAGTTACACTATGGTTCTTATTTAGATGCTAACGCAACCCGTGACCTTTGAAAGATTAGCTACTCATGGATTCAAAGTAATAAGCGGAAAGTGTAGAGAAATGGATAAACATGGAAGAATTTTAGATTAATGAACGAAATACAATTTTAGACAGCTCAATATCTTGACACAAATCTAAAATCAAAGCTATAAAAAGAGATAGAAAGCAGGAAATGTGTCAATGTCTTGAGTTGCCAAAATGGACGCGTGAGGTTCTGCTGTGAAGTGGTCAGGCGGAGGGAAGACTCTTCTCTCTCGAGCTATTCGTCTCTGGTTGCCTTCTGGAGAGAACTCTGCTGTCATTTAGGAATTCTTCCAAGAATGAACAACCCCTTTTCAGCTTGCAGGTCTGCCCTTTTATAGAGGCTGTGTTCGTAATCAATGGCAAATCTACGTGATTGGAGGAAATTGATGTCGTGCGTCTTTCTCGCCTAATTACATAATTCTTGGTTCACTTTAGATCCACCACTTTAGCCACAGATCATGCATGTCAATCTTCCGACAATCTTTCAAGATTCTGATCTGATTTTTTGCTGCCTTGCGTTTCTAGTCGTTATGCGTCCATGAAGAATTTAAGTTCATGCGTTCACTCATGTCTACGCATCCATATCTTCTAACGCATCATCCTGCGTTGAGCGGATGTCAACGCGTCACAGGTTGCCAACACATAGTCCTGCGTTAAGAATCTACAGGTCGCTCACGTTCCTGCGTTAAAACATGTATTTTAGGCTAAAAAATCTATAAAATAATTATCTTCATCAATTTATAAGAGTAGAACGCATAGGAAGATTTATCAATAGAATTTAACATCAACTGCCACATGATTCTCTATTTAATCTCTATTTTTCTAAGAAAAAGGCTGTAATAACTTGTATTTCTACAAGTTATCAACCTCTCACTCTATATCTCGCTCTCTCTCTACATTTCTCGCTCTCGCTCTCTCTCTCTTTCACTCTCCCTAATGAGCTCACGCTATCTCTTGCTATCCATACTTAACTTACTCTCTCGCTCTCTCTTTACACCTCTCACTCTATATCTCGCTCTCTCTACACCTCTCGCTCTCTCTCTCGCTCTTCATACTTAACTTACTCTATCTCTCGCTCTATCTCTCGCTCTCTCTCTACACCTCTCACTCTATATCTCACTCTCTCTCTACACCTCTCGCTCTCTCTGAAAGTGCCATTATCAACAAAGGACTTGCGTTTTTTACATATTTTGAAGTTGTGAGTTCATTTTTGCATGAATATTTATATTTCACAACAAATTAAATGTTAGTTATCAAAAAATGTTGACTATGGCAGATACAAGTTGGAGAAAAACTTTAATATCTGATGGAGTTTAATATGTGATGAACGTTTGTGAAACAATACCCAAAATATTGAACCATATTAACAATAACGTTTGATTGAGAAAAATATGAATATATAATTACATAACAGTAATGTTCATCCATACTTGGATTAACAATAATTATTGGATAACAATACCATTTAAGAAATAATGTATTTCCGAAACAAAAAAAATGATAATAATAATTTAAAAAAAAAAAAACAAAACCAGAAAGGAACAAGTCCCCAACAATAGTAGTCCAATACATTGTTCAATAATCAACTAACTTTAGTAGAAAAAAAAGTAAAATGTAGACACTCCGAACGTCAAAATAACAAACCTCAAACTAATTACGAATGGTTTGCCTAATTAGTTTGAGACCTACAAGAGAAAAAAAGGACTGTTAGTAAGAAATATGAATAAATTAAACCATAGCAAACAAACGTTGTTCAAACATGGACATACCTTTATTTGAACGTTCAAAATCATAGAATGTCGCGTAAGGCAGAACGTATGGAGGAGGCCGGAGGTGCAATTTGATAAGAGTAAGAAGACCGTTAGTGAAGCATTTTAACGTAAATAGAAATAAAGAACGAAACGTACCTTACGTAGGAAACCCCTTCTTTTCTTATGGACCCTTGTAGAAACCGAAATATCAGAGAAATAGAAACAAAAACTCACCAACAGAATCACAGGGAAGATGGTGGAGAACTATGTAAAAATTATGAAGGGGTGTTCTGTATAAATAGAAGACGGGGGAGGGGGATGTGGTTGATGGAAAGGGTTGGGTTCATTTAAGAGGACCTAACCCATTAATTACATTAATTATGATATAAAGAATGTCAACTCAAGTTAATTTATGACAGAAGAGGTAATTCAACCAAAAATAAATGCATCCTAGACTTGATTTTAAAGTGAGTGCCTCAGATACAAGCATTAAAAAATGGATTGGTCATTGGAATAAATCCAACTAAAACAATGAACCAAATCATCATGTACAATTTTGGTAAAACAAAAAAAAGTAAGCTAAAAACAATTTTGAATAAACCAGAAAATACACTTATGTAATGTAACAGAAAAAAAAATTGTATTAAAATCAAAATCAAATTTGAAATGGAAATCAAATAATGATGTATAAGGAAAACATTTTACAAATTGCAAACAAAAATAAGATATTGCAAATTAGAAATGAAGAACAAATGTTAGTATAAGAACAATTGTTATAATCATCATCGGTTCCTCAGAAGTAAAGAGAAAGAGTAACAAACCTGTCTGGATCGATTAGCCCCTCCCCCACCAAGCTCCAATAACATGGTCAGCCCCTACCATGAGTTAGTTACAAACCAGAATGCATGGGAAAGCAAAAAAAAAAAAAAAAAAAAAAAAAAAAAAAAAAAATCATTTTTCCCA
>QLSR01000084.1:3655657-3681137 GCA_031780015.1 Citrullus colocynthis
GGCAGGGAAAAAAAAAAAAAAAAAAAAAAAAAAAACGACAAGGGAAACCACATGATTTATTATTGAAGCGGCAAGAGGAGATCTGGAAAAAAAAATTCATATTAATCGGACGAACGAGAAGTGGATCAGGAAGGGGATGCAAAGAAAAAACATGCAAATAATAGATGTGAACAAAAAAAAATCGTAGGGACATCTAACATGCAAATGGAAAATCGAGAAGAGATGTACCCACGGTAAACAGATCTGGGAAAAGAAAATTAAGAACATGGAACTACGAGCTAAAGAACGAATTTAACCCACATATCATGCATCGGGAAGAAGATAAAATAATAATCGAGCATATCATGCATCAGAAAGAAGATAAAATAGTAGAAGAAGAAATGTAACCCACATAGCATAGCTTAGGGAAGAAAAAAAACGTACGGTAGACGAACACGGAAAGAAGAAACTGAGAAGGCAAACAGTCGGCAAGCCGTAGATTTAAAATAGAACAGAACAAGAAGAAATGTAACCCGCATAGCATAGCATAGCTCGAGGAAGAAAAATCAAACAATGTACGGTAAACAAACACGCAAAGAATAAACTGAGAAGGCATACAGTCGGCAAGCCATAGATCTAAAAAAGAAGAGAACAAGAAGAAATGTAACCCACATAGCATAGCTCGGGGAAGAAAAAACGTACCGTAAATGAACATGCAAGGAAGAAACTGAGAAGACATACAATCAGCAAGCCATACATCCAAAACAGAAGAGAACAAGAAGAAATGTAACCCACGGAACATAAATCGGGAAAGAAATTAAAAAACGTACGGTAAGCGAGCATGCTAAGAAGATTTAACATGCAAAACAAATACTGCAGATTTAACCCATAGATCATACATCTGAAAAAAAACAAAAAAAAAAAAAATCACAGACCATAGATCTGAGCCCTAGAACAGTCGACATGGCGAAATAACAGGGAAGAAGGGAGAAACAGAATCAAAAATCAGAAAAGAAAAGAGAGAAGGAGAAACCGTAGACCTAAATTAGATGAGAGAAGAGAGAAGGGAGAAGAGAGGAGGAGAAAGGAAGAATGGGAGAATCGGAAGAGAGAAGCTGAAATGCACACCACGGAAGGAGGAAGGTTGCTGGTGGAGGCAGATGATGATTAATGATGGAAGAGAGAGCAAGAAAAGTCAGCTGCCAACCCACGTGAAACCCTACCGAAATAGGGGGTAATTAAGCCAGTTTTGGAATTGATAAAAATGGTGGGTTTAAAACCCACTGGTTTTCATTATGCAAAGAACAAATGTGGGTATTAAATTACCCACCCAACCCAACTCACCCTAAACCCTCCAAACAAACACACCCTAAATAAAATTAAAAAAAAAAATCATATCTTTATCTTTAAATCTCAAATATACAATAAAATAAGGAAACAATAACTAAATTTAGCCTCTCATATTTTAAGTATCCCCCCCCTCTCTCTTTTTTCTTTAAATTTTGCTAATCTACGCTCTCCAACATTTTTTTTTTCATGTTTTTTAGAAGTTTTGTTTAGTCTTCAGGGTTTTTTTTAAAAAAATTGTTTATGGTAACATTTTTTCCAATGTTTTTTTCCTTATCTTTTAAGAAATTTAATTTCTATTTCAGGTATCTCTTCACTCAACCTCTCATTTTTAGGTATCTCCTTTTCTTTTTTTTTTTTTTTCCTTTTTTTTTTTTTTTAAATGTTGTTAACCCACACTCTCCAACTTTGTTTGTTTCAATTTTTTTTTTAGAAATTGTGTTGTAGCATTAAGGTTTCTATTTTTATTTTTTTTATTTTTTTTAAAATTTTTTAGGTTAACATTTTTTTTTTTTTTTTTTTTTCTTTCTTCCGTAGGAAGAGTTATTTTTTTTCTTTCCATTTCTTTTCTTTGGTCTAATTAAAAATTTCCCTTTTTTTTTTTTTTTTTTTTCTTTTTTTTTTTTTTTAAATGTTGTTAACCCACACTCTCCAACTTTGTTTGTTTCAATTTTTTTTTTAGAAATTGTGTTGTAGCATTAAGGTTTTTATTTTTATTTTTTTTATTTTTTTTTAAATTGTTTATGGTAACATCTTTTTTTTATGTTTCTTTTCCTTCATCCGTAAGAAGAGTTAATTATTCTGCTTCCAATATCTTTTCTAGGTCTAGATGAAATATCACCTTTCTCTCTCTCTTTTATGTATGTCCCCTTTTTCATTTTGTTCACTTTTCAATTTTGTAAAATTATATAGAGTGCTTTAATGTATTTTATATGCTTCTGTAGTTTTTTTTATAACGCAGATTCACTTGTTGATTCTCAAATATTGGAGAGAGTGGAGAAGACCTTGCTTTTGAATGAATGGATAAAAACAAAGTGACAAATAAGAGAGTGATTAACTATTTTTATGATTTTGTAATTTTTTTCAATTTTTAATTTTTGTAAATGTACACCATCTGGGGTTAATAATAATAATTTAGAAAGATATAATCAAAAGATTTGTCTCTTTTATTTGATAGTTATATCGATATATGAAGTTTTTATATTTTAATTATAAAGATCAAATCATTTGTAATACCCTCTATTTATCATTTTAAAATTTTAACTTTTATTGTTTTTAAATCATTTTTAGATGAATTTCAAATATAGCAAAATGAGCTAAACTATGTAGAAATATAGAAAATTTTTATTGAGTAATAGCACGCACATAATTCATGTATGTAGTTGAATGTGAATCATATTCAACTATTTACAAATATACATACTCTCTCATAATCTATAGTTTTAATATGAATCACATTCACATAAATTATAACCTATAGTTTTAATACGAATCCAATTCATATTAATTTAGTATTTGAATCTTATTCAAATATTAACAATACTATTGGTATTTATGCCCTAAAGCCTCCTAATTAATTTAATTATTAATTATGCAATATTAATTTATCCATTAATTGGAAAAGTCCAAGGTTATTGCATAAAGTCTTGAACATGTATGTAGTTGACATACGGGTAGATCATGTTCAAGAAATAACCTAAAAGACCTATAGTATATGGATAAGGTTGGATGTCTTATACTGGTGATACTATAGATACGACCCACTTTGTAATAGTTACAAATGGTTTGATCTAAACTGTTCATGTGGAGATACGTGAGTGGGGGTATCCTATAGAAAGAGTTTGTATAAGACCAAACCGTGAAATATTTAATCTATCTTTGTAAATTCGCTAATTGATGAGATTAATATTTCATAGGATGATCATGTGTGCGAATCAATCTTAATCCTGAGTGACATATGAACTTCTGTCTGTGAGGTCGGTCTTTTGATTTGCACGAGCCAGAGTGGCTCGAGTTGCCGACTCAATTAGCCTACCAGCCTACCATTTTAGGGACTTGACTAAACGGGGAGCTTGAAACATAACTTCACCAAATGAAATCCACTTCTTCCCATATAGTGTAAGTAGATGAGTAGTTCCCTTAAGTATTGATTTTGGGTTTTGAACAAGGGGCCCTACCCTCTCACTAGCCTGAGAGGGACTTAGTTTATGGTTGGACTATAAAAAAATTGTCCATTAAAGGAATTAGTGGTACTTAAGGAAAAGAGGTAATTATAAAGGTAAAACAAACATTTGACTCAATTGCATTTATAAACAACTTGTGGAGGATCAACTTGCTTATACTGATTATATCCATGGACACAACTTATCCTACGGTGTATAAGAATTCAACTACGAGTTTATAGTTTTTTGTCTTGTAGTTAATGAATGAATATTAATTTAATTAAAGAGTTTAATTAATTAATATTTGATCATTGGAGCCTATAATCTGTAGGCCCACAAGGTCCCTTCGCTAGCTCACCACAGACTAACAAGGATCAACTATGTTGAAAGAAAATTTTGAAATATTCAAATTTGTTAGGGAAAATATAATATGGAGAATTAATTTATTATAATATGGAGAATTAATTTATTTGAATATGATTTAAATAATTAACTATTTATTTGGATGAAATCCATATAAATAAATAAATTATTTAGTTTGAATAAGATTTGAATTAAATAGATAAAGGAAGAAGTAATTTATTTGGATATAATTCAAATAATTAATTAACTTAAATGGAATTCAAATTACAAAGCATCTGCAGAAAATAAATATGATTTAAATATTTAAAACCCTTTTAATATGAGTGATAATAAGCGAAAATTTGTCGTCGTTAGCAAACATTTACTAATAAAATAAAATTTTTATAATACAACGAACCAACTACTTATACTATTGAGTAGCACAAGCGGCGAGTCTGGGGTCGAACCACATAGAGCCTAAGATAGAATCTCTCTAAGCTAAATTGGTCTATGGAAAGCAGTAAAAACGAGAGTTTTTTATTGGATAGTGATAATGTGCGAGGAAAATAAGATGCGGGAATGTAAATTGCAGAATCTAAATTGCAAGAAAGTAAAAATATAGGAAAAGTAAAAGAAATGCTTAGCTCAGGACTTAGGATCCACCTAATGTTTCATTAATCATATGATTATTAAGGATTATCTCTCTCTCACGATTTAATGTTCTTAGTTAACCTGCCCAAATAGGAAGGCAAGTGTCACACTCTACTTTTAAAAAATCGATGCGTTGAAGAGCCTATAAAGAAAAGAAGTAAGAGACCATGTTGGACGCATGGTCAGGACTAATGTAATGCATGATAAAGGTGGACGCATAGGAAGTAACCCAAGAGCTTGAAGGGAAAGAAGTGAACGCATAAGAGGTAATTATGAAGAAGATGTAAGCATTGGCGAAGGTAAGACACACAAGCAAAAAGGAATAAAGTTATGTCGTGGAGTATTGGAAAGAGATCCAAGTCTCGGAAAGGAAGGATAAATGCATAAGGAGGAACAGAGGAAAGAATATTATAGCAAATTGAGTAACGCATAGAGGGATAATCAAGGAATCCTTAAGGATAGGAGGAAGATCATGGACGCAAAACGAAGTAAAGATGAACACAAAGAGTACAAACGCATAAAGGGTGGTTTTGAGTTGGATTTGGTTAACAAGGGTAAATCACATCGTCAGATGTGTGATCACACAAGAGAAGGATTTGTAGTTAAGACTTGACATAAGGGAAGAAAGTTGGATGCATGGTATGATGCGGTAAGGTACAAACGCATAGTAGTGTGCGTTTGGGACATTGACGCCTAGTAGTATGCGGTGGAGAAACAGGTTCAAAGGTATTATGGCAGAAAGTAAAGAAAGTAAGTAATGAAGCTAAAACCTTAAAGGAAATTTAATGGACGCATAGGGGCAGTATGATTGAATGAATAGTTTGTATATTGGAATATGTTGGACGCATAAGATAAGCTTATAAAGGTTAGGTGGCTTCATATAGACTTGACACCTTATAAGTAGGAGGTGTTAGAAGGCATGTTAAGTTTTTCATGCAAGGTGACGCTTGGATAAATGCATGGTTGGTTAAGCATAAAGCGTGACATGTGGCAAACAAGTGGCAAAAAGAGAGGAGAAGTAGTATGACAAGCCCTCTATTCCAAAGCTATAAATAGGACCTTGAGGGAAAATGAGCGACTGAGGATTCTTAAGCGAGAATTCTTGAGAGAAAGGGGAGAGAGAAGGCAGAAAGGAGGAATCCTTGCGTCCGTAGTAGAAGTCTGCGGCCAAGAGAGAAGATATTCTTGACAATTTAGCTATTTTGTGTTAAAGAAGTTGTCTTGCGTCTAAGGGGTTAGCCTTGCGTTCAAGGTGAATGATGCGTTCAAGGTGAACGATGCGTTAAAGTTGGACCTTGCGTCCAAGAGAGGCTGACGCATCCAAAAAGAGAAGTAAGAAGAATTAGGCTGCACCTCGCGTTAGCTATCAACCTTGCGTTCAAGGCAGGGTTGCGTCCAATCGAGCTGACAGAGGAATATAAAGCCTTGTGTTCCAAGGTTAGAACACTGCGTCCAAGAAGCTCGGGAAAGAGGAAATAGCGGGAAGGAGGAGCAACTATTCTTGAGCAAGTGTAATGTGAGTAACATTAACGTTTTTTTTTTCTCAAAATATGATTTCATGAGTTTTCAATGAATAAGTGCATGTGTTTTATTTGAAAAGCATTTGAGTATACTGGTTATTTGTTATATGTTTATAAAACACATGCTGATTGATAATATGTGATTTCATGATTTTACTGGAAAGCATGATGTTTGATATTAAAGCTTTGAACTTGAGTTTACTGGAAGCATGCTGTTTTGATATTATATAATTTTATTTGGAAACGGTTAACTTATGAGTTTATGATATGATGTTTCCAAAACATATTTTGTGTATTTATAAAACTTTGAAAAGAGCACCCGAGGCTTAGGGACTTGGAGAAGGCCAAGGGGTAGTCAGGATATAGAAAAGGTACCCAATGCTGAGGGACTCATAGAAGGCAAATAGGTAACCTGGATATGAATATAGAAAAAGGTACCCAATGCTGAGGGACTCGTAAAAGGCAAATGGGTAACCTGGATATGAATATAGAAAAAGGTACCCAAAGCTGAGGGACTCGTAAAAGGCAAATGGGTAACCTGGATATGGAAATGGGACCCCAATGCTCAGGGACTTGGAGAAGGCATTGCGGGCGGCCTGGATTATAATCGACGTTGAGTTTATTCGAATGAATTTCTTAATTAAATTAAATTGAGTTTCTTAACTTGTTGCACAAAAATAGATTGACATTTCCGTACAAGGATGCGTCGAGAATTACTCTCAATGTGATCATGATTAAGCAAGTTTTCCTATAAAGACCCAAGTATAAGTATTTATAGGTTTCCTGGTGAGTCCAAGGTCGAATGCAGGGATTTGTAATAACTAGGCGTTGAGATTATAAGCCTGACTATGCGGTGATCTATACATGTAATATGTGCATTTGTTGGTTGTATGTGTCAAACTATACATAAAGAATGAAAAGAATTTCCTACTACTAATAATGAGGTGGATGCGGCGATGGTTAGTCATATGTCATTTAGTGTCAGATAGCATGCGTTGAGAATGAATGGAACCATGCGATAGGAGTAGAGTTAACGCAAGAGCTAGTTGTTACCTAAACCTTCTAAGTACAATTACATACCTACAAACTTTGTTTGTGAATCCATCTCTCGATGTTTCGACGCCACATTAATCTTATCTCTAAGACGCATGATAAGTTTGCGTAGGCAAAAGATGAACTACATCTCTGCAACCCATCTAGTCTTAATAAATGCTAAAGATTAACTATCCACTCTCTCAAGCTCGACAGTCATGCTTACTACTTGTGTTTGTCAGACAAAGTTATGCAAGCTAAAGATATGTATTAATCAAGATGTAACATACTCATAATTGCTCAAGAAAAACTAGCTTTTAACATCAAACTCATTTAGCATTCAAATATGGTGTAAGATGTTTAATACGGAAATAGATGGAAGATAATAGTCAATCAAACTCATATTAAGAAAATAAGTCATCCTCTCGTATGTCATTGACAAAATACAAGCAAGAAGGAGAGAAATGGGAATAAAACAAAAATGAAGGGCGTCAAGCTGCCACTGGCAACGTCTTGTTTCATGGAGGCTTGAGATGGTTGCTATCTGATACATAGATTCCATAGGGTGAAGGTTCTCACTCACTGGGAGACGACTCTGAAGGTGCTCAGAATTCTTCTCTCAAAAAAGCTCGAAATGGAAGCTGGTTATGGTGAGGGAGAAATAGTCCAGAGCTTTCGCCTCTTGAACTGGTCTCTCTTTTTCCTCTCTCCGCTCTGTCTCGAAGAAGCTTTTGGACTATTTATAGGCGTAAAAAGGTTTATATCATGATGACCTGACACCTTTGCATTAAATTTCAGCCACGCTGCATAGACTTTTCAGATTTGTCAGCCTATTTGTTCTGCCATGATTTGATAGGTTGTTGTTCTTTTTCATAATGACATGACAGCTGTTTGAGCATGCGTCTGTTTCTTCATCGATGCATGGTCTCAACACATGGTTTCAACGCATAAGCTCGACGCATGGGTTTCCACTTGTTCTCGCAGCAGCTTCGTCTCTTCGTACTTGGTTGTTTGCACTTCTTTTCTTCTTAACCCTGCATTAGGAACAGAAAAGCTCATCGTTTTTCAGGCATTTTCTTTTGTAAGTAGTGCCAACGCATGATGATACATTTTTCATCATTAACTACCAAAATCATGCGTTTAACTCCAAAGTTACTCTAATTAAATCAAATAATGACTATAATAACTTGTATTTCTACAAGTTATCACACCCCCAAATTTGAGTTAATGTTTGTCCTCGAACATTTATTTGAAGATTTATTAAATTCTACAACCCGTCTAAGTAAAAGTGTACCCTCTCAACATGCCTTTCAATCATTGACTATATCAATAATCAGATAACCATACCAAGTTCTTTTTCAATCGACGCTTTGGAAGTACTTCTGATTTTTAGATGCGGCAAGCTTATTCCTAAAAAATACCCTTACTCATTTCCAGCCAATTTGATGTCCTCATTTTAGTAATGTGCCTTGGAGTTCATTTATTCATAAAGTTTCAAAAATATATATACTTTTTTATTATTATTTTTTGATATAGTGGACTTGCGTTGATCCAGGCTATCTACCTTCGTTTTGACATACCAACGATGGGGTGCATGGAGGCAGCCAACATCGAGCAAATACCCTTTCACAACTTGGCACTTATCGCGTTCCTTTTTGGTTGCGTCGACAGTGGTACCGTTTATTTACTTTGTGCTGATCTTGGACTCTCACCTTTGATTATGGGGTGTTAAAGAGCCATTCTCAACTCAACTCTTAACAGGCTAATTTTATGCGTTGTCAGCGGAGTTGTTTGTCCAAAGAAATACATATTTTTTTAAATTTTTTATTATTTTTTTAATTTTTAATTTATTTTTAATTTTTTATTTTTTTGAATTCTGAACACATGGCTCAAACCTTTCATACCCAAAATTTAAGGGCAGCAAGGTCCTCATTGTTGAAATCGAGTTAAGAGATTGCCTTAGAAAAATTTTGTAAAAGGGGTTTGAAGCAAAGCTTGCAACGCATACTAACTCTTAGAAATAATTTACCAAGTGTAATATCCTAAGGCTTGTGAGTTAATCCTCTTATTTCAATAAGTCTACAGGTGAAGATCATAAATTTCATCATGGAGGTTGGACGCATAAACAAAAACAAGGCGGAGAGAATAATAAAGCAAGAAATAGTTGAAAGTACAAACTCAAGAGAACAACAAGATTCATGAAGATATGGCATTGATGCAAATGTACTATGCGTTGTACTAATTACAAAAAATTCAAAGGAATACACGTAAGAAAAGAAGGGGAAAAATAAACCAAAAGAACACCCCCAAATTTAAGTTCTCCCCGGGGCGATGTCATTGTTGTCCGTAGGGGGAGGATTTGGATCGTTGAACTGAAGGGGTTGCTGAAGGGAAGGAGGAATAACTGGCGCTAGGATGCGTTGGATGAACATTTCATAAATATAATTCATCAAAGTGCTGAATTATTCATCCTGCCGCTGAGCTTGGTGTTGAACAAAACTCCGAAGCTCCGATTGTTGCTGCGCCATCTGAGTCACTTGCTGACCCAATTGGGAAACTTGTCGAGCCAACTCTTCTTGCCGCTGGAGACTTTCCATCTCCTTGTGCCGAATTTCATCCAGGTTTCCCATGATGGGGTGAAGGATCCCATCATCCAAGTACAGCAGCAAGTCATCCAAATTTAAATCAACAAACGGCAGCGAAGCAGAGGTGTGCCGCAAGTGATATGGTTCCTCTTGATGATGCGTGCTGGTAGTTGCTTCTGCCTGCGGTTGAGATATTGGGCGGGCAGAAGGTTCGGTAGTTGGTGGAGGTGGAAGATTGGAAAATTGAGGTTCATGGCGAGGCGGTGAGAATTAAAAGGGCGCTGACTCCTCAGGATCCAAAGTCAGGGTCGGGTCAAAGTGTGGTGGTGGTGGTGGAGTCGCCTCTCGAAAGGTGGATGATTGAGGCGGAGAGAGGGTTAACTCCAGATGGGGTGAAGAAGGTGGCGACACTTCCTTCGTCTCTTCGTTTAAGTCTGCGATAGGAAGCTGAAGAGGCATTGGAAGGCCGCGTTGGGTGGTAGGGAGATGGAGTGCCTCGTTTTGGATTTTAGGGGAAGGAGAAGGGGAAGTTGGTGGTAAGGAGGGCTCCTCAGTGATTGGGTCGATGGGAGGAGTATAAATGGTCAAAGCTTGGGAATAGGCGTCAAGCCGAACATTTTCTTCGACTTCACTAGGTTGTGAGCTCGACGCCGGAATCTCAAAATTCTTCTTGATCGATTCCCTCTTCTTAGGTTGAGGTTGAGGGGATGATGGTTCTTGTGACATTGGCGGCCTCTTCTTTAGGTTGGCCGTGTCAAGAAGATGCAGTGAGTCCTTTAATATCCGTCTCAGACTTTGCGCTGAAAGGACTCCATTCACTGCTCGGACTGGCGCATCCTCCATGAATTGTGTGTTGGCGCACAGTTTTGTCACAAGAAAGGGGAAGAATAGCTGACCCCTTGGCTTGAAAAATAGCCCCCAAATCTGTGGGGCAATGATACGTCCCACGTCCAGCTGAATTCCCCACATGATGCAATAAATGACCATGGCACGACCCCTTGAAATTGAGGCACCATGCGTTGTGGGGAGCAGCGACCGCTTGATGAAATAAAGCCACAGGTTGTCCTCGGCAATCAAGCAATTCGACGCCAATGACTGAATGCCCTTTGGGGAAGTGTTCCACTCTGACCCCGGTTTGGCGATGATTGTGAGGGCGTCATTCATTTCGGCGTCTGTGGGCATTGACATTATTCTATTCCCTTCCGCCGCCACGATGTTAGGAAGCTCAAACAACGCGTTGATCTCTTGAGGCTCGAAGGAAATCACCTCATCTTCAACTTTGACGAAGTGTGCCCTGCGGTGAATTGTTCCTTCGTAAAATGCTTCCACGGCGGTGGGTTGGATGACTTGGCCACTTTCACAAAATTGCCTCCAACCCAATGCATCGACTCCTTGTATGATAAAGGCAGGCAGCTCAATTGGCTCTGGGAAAAATCCCACTTCAGTGTAGAGCCCACCGAATTGTTTCTTTCGGCTCTTCGCCGCCTCCTTTGTTGGTTCCTCAACCAATTTTCCTTTGCCATTCTCATTCCTATTGATGAGACTAGCAGGCGTTCTCCTTGCTCTACCTGCGTCCAAGTCCCTTATAACAACTCCAGGTGCTTTAGTCACCTCAGTCTTCTTCTTTTTCTCCGGTAGCTTTTCTTTGGTGATTGCTACCTCTTTTTCTTTCTTCTTCTCCTCCCTTATTTTCTTTATATTTTTCTTGATGCGTTCAACTTTGAGTGGCCTCTCCGCATCACTCACTTCCAACTCTACTTCTAATTCTGTCGCAATCTTTGCTATGCGACGGAGAAATTCAGCTTTTCTGGCGGCCTTTTCAACAACTTGTTCGCTAGCCACAATTTCCTCTTTTCTTTTCTTTTTGCAGCGAGAAACGACTCCGTCCTTGCTTTCATCTTTTGGATGTCGTCTTTCAGCTTTTTGGACTTCTCTGCCGCTTCCGCTGTTAACCGCTCGACAGATGATGCGGTAACCGATGATGCGATAGCCTCAGATGTCCCCGCGTCCTTTACTTTCTCATTTTTCCTTCTTAGTGGAGGGACATCTTCCTCGGCTTCTTCCTTGGCCCTTATGGGCCTGATTTTCTTTTCTTTGGCGGATTTCTTCTTCTCCACCGTCTCTATTACTTTTCCAATAGGTCTTTCATCGGAGTCCAACTCCTCAAGACCACTCATCGCAGGGACTGACCCACGTGATTCATTCATCATCCTTTGGTCTACCAACCCGTCCAACCAGTCATCGTCTTCTTCATCGATGGTGTCTAGAATATCTCCGAAGACGGTGGATTCGTCATTCCTTCCCACCTTTTGTGCTTCAGACAGGTCCCTGGAGCGTGGCGAAGATGGGGATGAGGTCGCTTCCAACTTAAGACTGTTGGAGCGAACAATGGCAAGGGGTTCAGGCGTGGTGGAGATAGTAGATAGATTCCGACTACCCTGCCTCGAGGATGAGGCCATAGGTTTAGGGCTTTTGGAGGAAGTGGGTTGTTGGGAAGCCATGGGAATGGTATTGGTGAATAGAGAGAAAAGTGGGTGAGAATCAGAAGAATTTTCGAGTAAGCCGGAAATCGTGCTGGTAATCTGAAACTTGGAGAGATATGGAAGCGTAACCTAGAAAATGGGTGAAGAGGGGTTTATAAAGGGTTTAGGCTGAGCACGTGGGTGATCGGCTCGATGCGTGACATCATAGCCGCATTAAATGGTCTGACATCCGTCAATCTCAGCCGACTTAAGCGTCGTCAACCTTTTCGAATTCTTGATCTGAGCGATTTGACAGAATCGCTTCAGATTCCTCTCTAGGCGTCGAGCTAAACATATCACATCGTTTTAGATGTCGACGCCTTGAAATTGAGAGTTCAGTTTCACTCAACGTAAGATAATAGATAACACCAAACAAAATTTTTCAACGCAACTAAAAATAAACAAATGAAATAAAATGAATAAAATAAATTAAAAATAAACTAAAAATAGAAATAAAATCAAATCATGTAAAATGACGAAAAGACAGGGAGAAATGAAATAATGCTGTAGGGTACAAAAAGTTGGGATGCGTCCCTGGGATATGAGTGTTTGTTGTCAACGCAGGGCGCGTCCATCTTTTCCTCATTCGATCTTTGCTAAGTCAACGGTTACTTTGTCGCGTTCCAGGCTGTCTCCATAATATGGTTTCACGCGTTGACCATTAACTTTGAATGCGTTGGTGCCGTCTTCATTCATCAGCTCTACAACACCATGAGGAAAGAGTTCCTTGATCACGAAAGGACCAGACCATCTTGTTTTTAATTTTCCTGGAAATAAACGCAGTCTTGAGTTAAAAAGGAGGACCTTTTGACCTATATGCAAAGATTTCTTACTGATGCGTTGATCGTGCCAACGCTTTGTTCGCTCCTTGTGTATCTTTGCGTTCTCATAGGCCTGCAGTCTCCATTCCTCCAGTTCATTCAATTGAAGTTGACGCGCTTCTCCGGCTGCTTTCAGGTCCATGTTCAATCTCTTGGCAGCCCACAATGCTTTATGTTCTAGCTCCAACGGCAGATGGCATGCCTTTCCAAAGACCAGCGTGTACGGTGACATCCCGATAGGCGTTTTGAATGCTGTTCGATATGCCCATAACGCCTCTTTAATTTGGACGCCCAGTCTTTTTGAGAGGAGTTAACTACCTTTTCCAAAATAGTTTTCAACTCTCTATTGGAAATTTCAGCTTGCCCATTCGTCTGCGGGTGGTATGCGGTTGCCACCCTATGATGTACATTGTATTTTATTAGCAAATTGGAAATGATTTTATTAATGAAATGCGTACCTTCATTGCTAATAAGGGCTCTCGGCATTCCAAATCTCATGAATATATTCTTCTGAAGAAAATCTGAGACTGTCGCCGCGTCATTCCTAGCGCATGAGACTGTTTCGACCCATTTTGATACCTAATTCACAGCTAACAGTATATAGTTGTGGCCGTTTGATGGCGGAAATGAGACCATAAAATCAATACCCCAAACGTCAAAGAGCTCAACTTCTAAGATAAAGGTAAGTGGCATTTCGTTCCGACTTGAGATATTTCCGATGCGTTGACATCTGTCGCATCTGATCGCATAGTCCCTGGCGTCTCTGAAAAGAGTTGGCCAGAAGTATCCGCTTTGTAGGACCTTGGCCGCAGTTCGCTGTCCTCCAAAATGTCCTCCATAGGGGGAATCATGACATTGAGATAGGATGCGTTGGTACGAAGTCTCTGGGATGCAGAGTCTAAAGATGTGATCCGGCCCCCTTTTGTGGAGCTGGGGCTCGTCCCAATAATAGAACCTCGCGTCATGCATCAACTTCTTCTTCTACTGTGCGTTGAAATCTTCGGGAAATTGCTTGCACACCAAAAAGTTGACAATGTCTGCATACCACGGCGCGGACTCTGTGACTTTTAATACAGCTTCATCTAGAAAGCTTTCGTTGACGTCTAGCTGTTTGCGATCGTGTTCCATATTCTCGAGTTTGGAAAGATGATCTGCTACGTTGTTCTCTGTACCTTTGCGATCAACTATTTCTGCGTCGAACTCTTGAAGAAGCAGAACCCATCAGATGAGCCTCGGCTTGGCATCTTTTTTAGTCATCAAATATCGAATAGCTGAGTGGTCAGTATGGATGATGACTTTTGATCCTAGAAGATATGCTCTGAATTTTTCAACAGCGAACACTACTGCTAACAACTCTTTCTCTTTAGTGGTATAATTCGCTTGGGCTGCGTTGAAAGTTTTGCTGGCGTAGGCTATGGGATGCAGCATTCTGTCTCTACGTTGAACCAACGCAGCGCCCATCGCATAGTCGCTGGCATCACACATTAGTTCGAATGGCTGCGACCAATCGGAGGCAATTAAAATTGGTGCTGACACCAGTGCTGCTTTCAGAGTTCTAAAAGCCTTGAGGCAAAAATGTAGGGTCGATTCTGCTCCAGCAATGAGCTTAAAGTGCGTGCAATTTTTGAAAGGTCCTTGACGAACCTTCTATAAAACCCTGCATGTCCCAAGAAGCTGCGAAATGTCTTTATATTTGTAGGCGGTGGGAGCTTTTCTACGGCTTCAATTTTGGCCTGATCGACTTCAAGGCCCTTCTTGGATATCTTGTGACCTAGGATAATTCTTTCATTCATCATGAAGTGACATTTTTCCCAATTGAGTACTAAGTTGGTGTCCTCGCATCTTTTCAGTACTTTCTCCAAATTGGCTAACATGCTTCAAACGAATTTTCGAGACCGAAAAATCGTCCATGAATATCTCCACAGATTCTTCTAGAAATTCAGAGAAGATTGCCATCATACACCTCTGAAAGGTGCCTGAGGCGTTACATAGTCCAAACGGCATGCATCGAAATGCAAATGTACCATAAGGACATGTAAATGTTGTCTTCTCTTGGTCTTCTGGAGCAATCATGATCTGGTTATAGCCTGAATAGCCATCCAAGAAGCAAAAGAACTAATTTCCCGCAAGTCTATCTAACATTTGGTCAATGAAGGGTAATGGGAAGTGATCCTTCTTTGTCGCTGCGTTGAGCTTCCTGTAGTCGATGCAAATTCTCCACCCCGTGACAGTGCGGGTGGGGATCAATTCATTATTCTTGTTTGGGACTACAGTCATACCTCTTTTCTTGGGAACGCATTGTACAGGACTTACTCATTTACTATCAGAGATGGGAAAGATGACGCCTGCGTCCAACCATTTAAGCACTTCTTTCTTGACAACTTCTTTCATTGTTGGGTTTAACCGCCTTTGGACCTCGATAGATCTGTCTTTTCCTTCTTCTAGACGAATTTTATGCATGCAGTATGTGGGGCTGAACCCCTTGATATCAGCCAACGTCCATCCGACAGCTCAGATGTGCTTTTTCAGAATGAATAACAAGGCTGATTCTTGATTAGGGGACAAAGCAGCTGAAATAATAACTGGAAGAGAGTTACCTTCTCCTAAGTAGGCATACTTCAGGTGAGCTGGCAACACTTTTAACTCGATTTCTGGCGCTTCTTCTAGAGATGGTTTTGTTCGTTGGTTGATTTGATTCGGAGTCAATGGTTCAAAAGCAGAATGGACCAAAGCACAGCATTGTTCAGGTTGCTGCGCGTCCAGATTTGCAATAGTTTCATCATTTTCTTCAAGCCACATTTCATGGAACTCATTCTTTGTGTCGAGGTTCTAGCAGGTTTCCTGTTCTCCTGGATATTCCAACGCTTTAAAAACGTTGAATATCACTTCCTGATCATTAACTCTCATAATGATCTCCCCCTTGTGGATGTCAATGAGTGTACGATCGGTTGACAGAAACGAGCGTCCAAGTATGATTGGGACGTCCTCGTCTGCTTCACAATCCAGGATAATGAAATCTGCGGGAAGAATAAACTTGTCTACCTTTACCAACACATCCTCGATCCTTCCTTCAGGATGCACCATGGATCATCCGCCAATTGTAGGGTAATTGTTGTTGGCTGCGATGCGATCCCCAATTTGTTGAATACTGACAGGGGTATGAAATTAATGCTAGCCCCTAAATCACACAACGCTTTTCCTATGTGAATTCCTCCAATAGAACAAGGAATGGTGAAGCTCCCTAGGTCTTTCATCTTTGTGGGGACGCGTTCACAGACCATGTCACTGCACTCCTGCGTTAGAATAATGGTCTCATATTCACCCATTCCTCTTTTTTTAGACAGTATGTCCTTGAGGAATTTGGCATAGGTAGGCATTTGTTTCAACGCTTCCACCAGCGGGATGTTGATGTGCAACTGTTTGAGTACATCCAAGAACCATTTGAACTGCTTCTCATTATTTTTCTTCCTTCTTAACCGCTGAGGATAAGGAGGCGTATGCAGCTCGGCTGACGTGCTTGTTGATGCGTCTTTCCCTGATGAACTTCTTTGCCTGTCAGCTTGTTTTTGTTGCGTTGATTGGTCAGAATCAGTTGTGGGGTTGGAAAGATGAATTGTTGGTTGAGAGTTCTCTGGGTGGGGAAGTTCATTCATGGCTCTTCCACTTCGCAATGTCATAGCTTGACACTGTTCTTTCCCTGAACTACCCACACCGCGTGGGGGTTTGTTGTTGCTCGGAAGGGAACCTTTCTGCCACGTCTTAAATTCTCCAGCAATCTGACCAATCTGAAGCTCTAAATTTCAGATGGACGACGCCTGGGTTTGTAACAAGGCATCATTCTTCTGCATATATTCTTTTAGAAGAGCTTCTATGGATGATGATGGATTAGGCGCTGACTGATGTGAATTTTGCCTCTGATGTCCATGGGAGAATCCAGATGCTCATCCTCTTTCGTGCATAGGCGACCTTGCTGCTTAGGCTGACAATTACCACCCCATGAGAAGTTCGGATGATTCCTCCAGCCAGGGTTGTAGGTATTGGAATAGGGGTTGTTACGTATAAAGCATACCGATTGAGGGTTCTGTGGACATACCTCATACGCATGCGGCTCCCCGCATCCAACGCATCCCGCAGCGTTCACTTAATTCACTGCATTCACTTGGCCACCGCCTCCTGTATTCGACTGATTTAGGGCCATAGTCTGTAACAGGTTAGTCATGGCGGTGACTTGAGCTTGTAATGCAGCAACACTATTATGCTCAGGTGCTCCTAACGCATTGTTTTGCCTACGGCCAGATCGGCTATATCCATGGTCCTCCCAATCCTCGTGGTTTCTTGATATTCTGTCAAGAATTTCCTTGGCCTCAGTATAAGGTTTATCCAGCAGTCCTCCTGCTGCAGTAGCATTTGCAGCGGTCTAAAAGGCCTCGGTCAAGCCATCATAGAATATCTCCATTTGAACATAGTCAGGGAAACCATTATGCGGGCAATTTCTCACCAATCTCTTGAATTTTGCCCAAGCATCGCTCAGGGTTTCTCTGTCTTTTTGTTGAAAATTGGCGATGTCTCTTCTTCTTCGAGCATTCTCCGTTGGTGGGAAGAACTTTTTCATAAACTTCTCTATCATTTGGTTCCAGGTGGTGATCTCGCCTGGTTCCAAAGAATATACCCACTGTCTCGCCTCATCTCTGAGGGAGAATGGGAACAGCGTTAATCGGATGTCATCTACACTTATGTTTGGGATGACGAAGGTATTGCAGATTTCAATGAAGCTCTTTAGGTGAGCATGAGGGTCCTCACCAGGTGATCCCCCAAACTGACCTATTGTTTGTAGCATTTGAAGCATGACTGGTTTCATTTCAAATTTTGGACCTTGAGACTCGGGTCGCATAATTCCAGGTGAAAAATTATACAAGATGGGCGACGCATAATCCTTGATTGGACGATTTCGATCATGTGCCAATAAGATGGGATGAGTTTGTTGATCAATTTGCTGAGCATGAAGTTGCGCTTGGGCTAACGCATGGTTCACTGCTTCTTCTCGTCTGTCGTTAGCCCCATTATTAGCTCTCAAAGGTTAGTTGGCGTTGTTTGCTTGATTTTGCATCTTTTTCTCTCTGTAAAGTTGTCGCCGCCTTTGGAATGTCTTACTTTTTTTCTGAAAGGTTCTCTCGATCTCAGGGTCAGAAATGAACACGGGCTGTTCTTTGCTCATAAACTGTCAGATACGTCTTCGGCTAAACGCTCTGTACGGCCCAAGATTGAGATTTTCTGCATAAATCAAGAAATAATATCAAGACCTAAATTATTAATTCAAATCCCTGGCAACGGCGCCAAAAACTTGTTCGAATGAATTTCTTAATTAAATTAAATTGAGTTTCTTAATTTGTTGCACATAAATAGATTGACATTTCCGTACAAGGATGTCACACCCCCTCCCAAGTTTACCTACATAACCCGAAAGGAGATGTGAGGACAGTATACATCACCCCTCTTGTGACGCATACCATCCGTCCCTTCACACACATTCTGAATTGTTCACCAAGTAATCTCCACATTCTAAAACATATTAAACGTCACATATGGAAAAGTGTATACAAGCCAAAAACGAATTTTCTCAACTCGTTTACATGTCCTTGCACAACCCATAGTTCAACCCCTGGTAATTGTACATACATATCTACATGCCACCTAATTAAGGGTTAACATACAACTAAGACTTCAACAAGTCTGAATTATTTAGAGTCTCGAAGCTTAAGCAGGGCGAGTGGGAGTAGGCAAAGCACCAGAAACGTCCTTGCTACCTGGAGGGGAAAGAAAACATTGAAAACATGAGCTAAAGGCCCAATGAGTGACAATTTTAACAAACCATTTTAGTGCGGAAATCATCAGTAGTAAAACTATGTTCAACATCAAACATAAAACATGTAATCACTTCAAATACATTAGTTAAAACAAACTTTGCCATTATCACTTCATACATGATTCTCAGCAAATCATAAGAAAACAGTTTAAGTGCAGTACTTTTCCTTTAGTTGAAGTGGAGCAAAACTCAACACCCCAACGTCGAAAACATATAAGCTCGATGCGGAGCAAGACTCAACGCACCAGCATATAACCTCAATGTGCACATAGGAATATGGCGGGTTGCCCAAGTACCTTATCATGTCCTTGAGTACTGGGTCCCGGGGAAACTCACATGCCTTGCTAGCATTGAGCCTCCACTAAAACATTTTATAGGCGGGTTGCCCAAGTTCTGGATCCCAGGGAAACTCACATGCCTTACTAGCATTGAGCCTCCTCTAAAACAGTTTCCTTTTTAGAAACACATTTCATACAACTGTTCGTACACATATCGTTCATAAGAATACAGGGCAATTATCATATCAATAACATCTCATGAGCATGCTTTTCAATAGCTTTAAGAACATAACATATGCCTCATAAAGCATTTAATCACAAAATCACATTTCATTGGAAAACCGAACTATCATGTTCAACACAATCGTTTTAAAGTAAAAGGAGTATCACTCACAACTCTTTCTAGGCCTTGAATGGATTATAAGCCTTTACTATCTCCTCTTGGCTTGAAACAAATATTTTCCCTTATTATACTTCTTTTCCATTCACTTTAATATATACAACAACTTAACATATGTACAATGCCTATAGTTTAGCACGCGGTCAAACTTCCATTAGTTCATTCTCAAGCCTTAAACACTAAGGCTATTACTACTAGATGTTGCTTACCCTTCTGTTAGACTTCAATTCAAAGAACACTTTGCATGCAGCTCACTTTTGCTATTATACCAACATTTGAGTTTTATCTTCTTCTTAACAACCTGATTGTTACAACTTTGCTATTTCTGCTTAATCCCTGCTAAAAACGCATTTCCAGCCCATATTAAGACTTCTTTTCTTCTACAAACTTGTAAATAATTAAGTTCCACAGCTTACCTCAAAATTTCAAGGCTTAACTCTTTTTCGTTCTCCAGTTATGCCAAAATCACTCCACGTTGCTCCAGATTGCATAACAGTTCTGTAGTTGCTGCTTTTACCTAAAGATTCATGTGATTAACCTCAATTTCAGCTTAACCATCCTTCATAAAACTTGTTAGGAATTATGTTAACTTACTAACCTTAAAATTTCAGCCCCAAACTCGGCTTCCTTGAGTCGTTCTACTCCAAACATCGACCACTGTTCGGTCTGTGCGTCTGCAATCGGTCTCCTATTCCAGTTCGGATTTCAGCACCGAAACAGGTAGAATTTCGCCTAAAATCTATAAGAACACCTTCCTCTTCCTTCTCTGGTGGTTTCTCTGAAAGATGGAATCGACTTAAGCTCTCGAAAAATGTCTGAAAGTGATTAAACTCACCTATATATATACTGCCGACTTATCCCTCACAAGTATCAAGGTGATAATGCCGACTTACCCCTCACCGTAGGTTGGCGCTGGTCTTTCCTTCGACGCAAGGCACTCATGTCTATGTTCTCCTCCAGTGTCTTCAGCAACTAACCATTCTCAGCGCATAATGTTCTCGGCGCCTCCTACCTCCGACACATACAATATATTCATTCACATCACTAGCTTCATCGCGTCAAGACTGTTCTGTCTTGGACGCAATGTGACTTCAGCACATGGCTATCTTCGACGTATGGTAACTTCAACGCATGGCTGTCTTCGGTGCATGGTGACTTCAACGCATGGTTCAAGCATATTTCTTTCCCCGCCAATGGTCATTTATCCTTCGATGTGACGACTACTTCATCCTCAACACTTGGTTTTACAAGTCAGTGCTTACAAAGGATGCGTCGAGAATTACTCTCAATGTGATCATGATTAAGCAAGTTTTCCTATAAAGACCCAAGTATAGGTATTTATAGGTTTCCTGGTGAGTCTAGGGTCGAACGCAGGGATTTGTAATAACTAAGCATTGAGATTATAAGCCTGACTATGCGGTGATCTATACATGTAATATGTGCATTTGTTGGTTGTATATGTCAAACTATACATAAAGAATGAAAAGAATTCCTACTACTAATAATGAGGTGGACGCGGCGATGGTTAGTTATATGTCATTTAGTGTCAGATAGCATGCGTTGAGAATGAATGGAACCATGCGATAGGAGTAAAGTTAACGCAAGAGCTAGTTGTTACCTAAACCTTCTAAGTACAATTACATACCTACAAACTGCGTTTGTGAATCCATCTCTCGATGTTTAAACGCTACATTAATCTTATCTCTAAGACGCATGATAAGTTTGCGTAGGCAAAAGATGAACTACATCTCTGCAACCCATCTAGTCTTAATAAATGCTAAAGATTAACTATCCACTCTCTCAAGCTCGACAGTCATGCTTACTACTTGTGTTTGTCAGATAAAGTTATGCAAGCTAAAGATATGCATTAATTAAGATGTAACATACTCAGAATTGCTCAAGAAAAACTAGCTTTTAACATCAAACTCATTTAGAATTCAAATATGGTGTAAGATGTTTAATACGGAAATAGATGGAAGATAATAGTCAATCAAACTCATATTAAGAAAATAAATCATCCTCTCGAATGTCATTGACAAAATATAAGCAAGAAGGAGAGAAATGGGAACAAAATAGAATTGAAGGGCGTCAAGCCGCCACTGGCAACGTTTTGCTTCATGGAGGCTTGAGATGGTTGCTATCTGATACATAGATTCCATAGGGTGAAGGTTCTGACTCACTGGAGACGACTTTGAAGGTGCTCAAAATCCTTCTCTCAGAAGAGCTCGAAATGGAGGCTGATTATGGTGAGGGAGAAATAGTGCAGAGCTTTCCCCTCTTGAACTGGTCTCTCTTTTTCCTCTCTCCGCTCTCTCTCGGAGAAGCTTTTGGACTATTTATAGGCGTCAAAAGGTTGATATCATGATGACCTGACACCTTTGCATTAAATTTCAACCACCCTGCATAGATTTTTCAAATTTATCAGCCTATTTGTTCTGCCATGATCTGATAGGTTGTTGTTCTTTTTCATAATGACATAACAGCTGTTTGAGCATGCGTCTGTTTCTTCATCGACGCATGGTCTCAACGCATGGTTTCAACGCATAGGCTCGACGTATGGGTTTCCACTTGTTCTCGCAACAGCTTCGTCTCTTCGTACTTGGTTGTTTGCACTTCTTTTCTTCTTAACCCTGCGTTAGGAACAAAAAAGCTCATTGTTTTTCAGGCATTTTCTTTTGTAAGTAGTGCCAACGCATGGTGATACATTTTTCAAATAATGACTATAATAACTTGTATTTCTACAAGTTATCAAGTAGCGTAGAGCATCGCTTCGCCTCAACTACGGAAAAATGATTTTGAAATGAATGAGATTTTTGAGTATTTACTCTAAAACAGATATGCATGATTTAACAATGGTTTTTTAGCATATTTTATATGATTTGAATCGTTATATTTTGTGCTAGGTTGTTTATGTTTAAATTATGATCAGTGTTATAGTTAAGTAAGATGTTTTCAAAAACCGTTACTCACTGAGCTGTTAGCACACCATTTTATATGTTTTTTTTTTTTTTAATTTTTCAGGTAGCATGACAGTTCCCGTTGCCGGTTGAAGTCGAGGTTTGTCAAGAGTAGATGGTATCACCGTCCTAGAAAGGGTAGTTAAATGGGAATTAAGGTAAGTTTGACAATGGGAATCATAGGAAGTCGATGAATGCTGTCCTCACACTCCGTCTCGGGCTACTGGAGGGTATTTCGGGGTGGGGTGTGACAGCAACCACCCTAATTAATAATTAATCACTTAATTAAAATAGATGCTCAATTAAATGGGTTTCATAGCGTCCATAGAAATCTTACATTTACTTTAATTAATTCCTTAATTAGACTAATTGTTTAGTTGTTTGAATTCGGTAGCGTCCATAGCAAGAAAACAATCACATTAAGTTCAATGGGTTCAACTAAGACAATTAATAACATGGATAACCTAAGTTACTAATTGATTGTGTTCTTGAATTATCCTAATCATGCAATGTGGCAAAGGGTTATTCTAAACAACCTAGAATTTACAACAAACATGCTTCAGACTTTTGCTCTAGTGAGATTCATACACGAAGATGCATTAATCTCTAGCTTAACAAAGAAGATATGATGGTTGATCAATCCAATTATAAATTTAAGCATAGAAATTTAAATACATTCAAGAACACAGAAAATTAAAGAGAAATATAGATATAGAATAGAAATCCTCACAATGGATCCATGGGTTTCACCTAAATCTAAGCTAGCTACTCACCTTAGCCATGAGATTGGTCGAAGATAAATTTTACAATCATCACATACACCCAAGAATGAAGAATTACAAAGGGAAGGGGAAGGGAAAAAGGGAAAATTAAGCTGGGGGCTGAAAAGCCTGGGAGAGATTCCCCTAAAGTCAGCAAAAATCAGATTTGTAACAGGTTGGTAGCGTAGCTATGCTGCCTCAGCGTCGTTATGTTATGCACATTTATCGCAGCGTAAGTCTCGAGCATAGTAACGTTGCGCGTTGTGCTCATGTGCGCACGCCTACTGCCCTTTCTGCAAAGTTTGGAGCGTAGCTACACTCTAGGGTATCATCGCTATGCTCCCCAAAATACAACTCTCTTCCTTTGAGCGTAGTGCACAACATAAAGCAGAGCGTCGCTACGCTGCACTCAAGGGCATTCTGGTCATTTTTCTTCTCTCTCTTCATGGTTGATGCTTCGGAGCTCCACTTTGGTTCATTTTTGTCCCATTCTGACTCCTATGGTCTGCTCTATCTCTTAGTTGCTTAAAACCTAAAAAATAGCATAATAAACACATAAATCCATGAACGAGCCCGAATTAAGCTAGGAAAAATAACAAATTTATGGTGCTATCAATGAGATATTAAATGGGTAAATATTTTAATACTAGATATTATTAAATATTTAATTTAAAATCTCTGCAGAGAGGTTATCTTAGGGCTTGTTTGGATTGACTTGAGAAAAAATTATTTTTCAAAAAACTCATTTTTATTTAAACTCTTTTGATAAAAATTGTTTAAAATACACTTCAATATTTATTTTAAGTGGTTGTCGAACACTTCAATTTTTTCTAAAATGACTTATTTTTTAAATTAAGCACTTGAAAATGTATTCCAAATACACCCTTAATAGGATTAGGAGTGACCTTGTAGAGATCTATAGATAGGGTCCTAGGGAGGTCTCATGAAACTCACTCTACACTTTACAACATAATAGCTACAGTCATTCTGCAGAGATTTCTCTCCCAAGAAAAATTCTCTCAACTTTTAAAGAAGGATTCTCTAAAAATTCTTTTCTTCTATTCCTTCTCATTTTTCAACAGCGATTCCCACAAGTCGAATCCTTATTAGAGTCATAGCAAGGAAGATCTCGTGGATTCGAGGAGAAGATTTTGCTACATTTTGGATTGGCAAATGTATGATGCTTAACCTTTTCTTCTAGTTTTTGTATTTTTAATTCTTTCAAGAAATCAAAAAATGCGGTTACATGCTTCCAAGAGTATTCAATCCCTTCAATTTTGAATCTAATTCAAAATTAACTTTATATTATAATGTATCTTATACATTATTTTAAATTATATTATATACAATTAATTCCCTTAATCATTTGAACATTTCAAGTTCTTTCAACACTTAATATCCTTGTTTAACTTGTTATGAGCTATTAAAGTAACCTAATGGACCTACTCTTATAAGCTCAAATGATCCAAGATTATTTTATTAAATTGTTTAATTATATTTATCAACCTTCATTAACTATGAGGCATACCACTAAAAACTCATAATTGCACTCTTATGAACTATAGAATATTTCTGTGTTCATTGATTTAACCATTTTAAGTAAGTCAACCTTTCACAAGTTGCTCGTAATTACAACTGGGTCAAATTATCGTCATGTAATTACCTTTTACTCCTTAAGTATCACTGATTCTCTAATGAACAATCTGTTTATGGTCCAACCATAAACAAAATCCCTCTCGGGTCAGTGAGAGGGTGAGGCCTCATTATTCAAGTCTTGGAGTTAGCATTCTTGGGAACAACCTATCTACTTACCCTAAAGGCGGAACGGAGTGAATTTCATCGAGAACAACCTATCTCCTTATCCTAAAGGCATGAGGGAGTGGGTTCCATCTTGTGTAGCTATGTTCCCAACTCCCTACTCAGTATCATCCCCAAAGTGGTGTTACTCTCACCCATACAAAAAAAAAAAAAAAAAAAAAAAAAAAAAAAAAAAAAACCCTTATATTTCAGATTTCATTTATCTATATTTCATATTTCATTTATCTATATAATTAAATTGTGAAATAAAAACAAAACTCTCTCTCTTTTTGGGTTACATTTTTTAGATAATTAATATGGTAATTTTACCCAAAAACTTTCAATCATTTGTACACCTATTATTATAAAATTGCTGTTGATTATCAGGCTAGAACACTTTAATTTGTTAATCCCTTCTCTTTAAAATACATAATTACCAAACCCTCTCAATTAGTCATAAGGC
>QLSR01000084.1:3681168-3774045 GCA_031780015.1 Citrullus colocynthis
AAAAAAAAAAAAAAAAAAAAAAAAGAAAAAGAAAAAAAACAACCCTTATAGACATGAGTTCATAACTCACTCAAAATTGGGATTGAGTTACTTAAAGTCATCGTTTGAAATATTAATCTCTTCAGTTAATGGTATTACAATGAGAGATTATGTATTTTGCAATCCAGTCTTATACAAGCTCATTGTATAGGATACCCCTACTTGTATGTCAGTACATGAGCGATTTGGATCTAATCGTTTGTAACACTTATAGCTCTTTTACAAAGTGGGTCGTATCCATAGTATCACCAGGATAAGGCACCCATTCTTATCCATATACTACGGACCTTTAAGGTTTATTACTTGACCATGACAATGATCTTGTATGCCATCACATACTGTTCAAGTTACATTAAACAACCTTGGATCTTAATTTATTGGATTTGAGTCATGCAAATAATAAACAATACTTTATTTATTTGAAAAATAAAAAATACTTTATTTATTCAATAATTTGTTTATAATTTACAAACTACGAGATTTTTGACATAAATCCTAACAGAATTAGCTTGCCATCACCCACTTTGTAATGATAACCGTTCTTGAACGATTGCTATGTTGGAAAATTAATAAAACTCAACGATCCCAACATGGGTGAAAACCCAAATCCTTATGGTGTTGGAATTACCTAAATGATCATAACCGATAAAGAGATGTGGTTTGTGGTTTTCTATGCAACTCATATTGGAACGGACAGACCCTCGCTATTAGATGAGAAATTGAAGGCTAAAGAAGCATAGTATTTTGGGGACCATAACCTTGTATTTATAAGTTGATGTTAGGGTTCCCATAATTCCATATGATCAATGGGTTGGTTTCTGATAGCTCTCGAAAAAAGTTATTTTTATGTCATTAATTCTCTTTGCTTGTTATGTTTTATTTGCTTAAATATCTATTTTGTAGAAATTCGAGCAAATCATGGACCTTAAAGTGTTATAAGTCGTTTAGGGTTGATTTGGTGATAAGCGCTCGCGATGTTCGCTGGATGCAAAGTTAGAGGTCCTTCTAGGATCCTTGCAACCACCACAAAGCTAACTTAGATCAAACTTAGAATCTATAATGGCCACTCTTAGATTCTAAGACAACTCACTCCAGAATTAGCTTGATCAAGACTAATCCAATGAGTTGATTTAAACACCAAATCTAAAGGAAGACTTGAAAGAAAAGACAACACCAAAGGGGTTGATTAAGCATAAACTTTTCAATATCAATAATTTGAGTTTTGAAGATGATTACAAGCCTCTTTAAAGGCGAAAAGGTTGAGGATATGACCAAGAACTCAAAAGTCATTCAACCTGCATCCCATGACATCCCTGGGGCGTGCAATGATGAGGTAATCCATTGCGATACGGAGGATGATTGGGAAGATAGCATGTCATGCCCTGAACCAGTCGTCGAGATAGAAGAGGGTCACATCCTTACACCCAAAGAATCCTAGGTGATAGAGTTAGAGGTCGAAAGAGCTCATCCTATTCTACCCTCTAGTATTTTTGTATATTTTTTTAGTTTTCTTCTTCTTGTTCTCAAGAGTCAGTTTTTGCATCTTTTCTTTCTTTGGACTCGTTTGAGTCTTTTAATTCTTTCTTTTTACCTTTTTTGTCATGTATGAAAAAAACCAAATTTGACCTGTCTAGTTCTCTTTAAAAGATGAGGAGCCTTATAACCTTATCGGACTATAACTCATCTAAGAAGGGACCAAAGAAATATGATAATTTCTTTGTGTCTTGATAGGGTATAGGTCACTTTGAGCAACCGACGTAAAAAATTTTTCCTTCCTAAAGGGAGCTAGGTGAACAAATTTATTGCTTTCTTTGATTGTTTTTTAGATTAGTTTCTTGTTTTTCTTTTGTAGGAACACCCCTAGAAGAAGAAGATCATCATTTTGAGAGGTGAGCCCTTCAATCACACCTCAAAGACCCATGCATGAAATGCTTATAGTAGGTCGTTGTGCGCGCATAAATGGAATGCATGTATAATTAACGAAAATCGATGATCGAAATTACATAAAAATCCCTCTTGCTCTTGAAACTTGATAAACTCAAGCTTAGGTTACATTTACCTTCTGCTTTTACTTTCATGCATTTTTATTTTCCGTAATTTATCTCTATCCACATCACAACCTCCCATTCACCGCTATAGCTAGAGAATTAGCTTAACAAAACACATTTAGTGCCTCCCTGCGGATCGATTCGGACTTGTCATTGTTATTACGTCATCGTAGTAATATGAACATAGTTTGGTATTATAAATTTCTTTTGATTGGTTTTAGACAACACCGAAAAGAACTCTTTCAGTTTCTACTTAGTAGGTCAGAATTTTGTATGGAAAGTTATGGGCCCATAATCAAGATCACACAATATGCCCATCAAATAGCCCAAATATAATTGATATTTAATTTGTTACCACATAAGAATTAATTATTAAATTAGTTCCAACAATCTCCGACTTGGGTAACAATTTCCTTATTAACAATTATATCAATTTTATTATTTAGTGCACAACTCAATGCTATTTTAAAAGAAAAAAACTTTTCTTTAATCACAATCTGATTCATTTCCTATACCAATGAGGAACCGAAGTGGCTTTTGTCACGTGTCTAATTGTGACTCAACCTTCAATGATTATCACACCGAAACTACACAATAACATGGATCAAGTGTGGAAGAGTAGCATTTGAATTATATATAATGTGATCTAAACACGTCTATCCCAAATGGTCCAACTTTTATTCAAGATAGATTGAACTATACTCTTTCTAACCTTATGTTAAACTACAATGGGAAGCAAGTCATTTAAACTTTCTATGAAATTTCTTAATAAGTGGATCCACAACGATGGAGTTGTAATCCTTTAAACTCTGAATTTTCTTTATCAACCAAAGCTTATAGTTCTCATACAAAAGCTTTTGTTGCTCAATGTTTAAAACAAATTATTGTCAAGACAACCTAATGACAAGGCTTTAATTATGAAGTTGTTGTCATATAAATGCTATTAACATCAACTTCAATTGTGAAAAACATTACAACTAATCTTTATTAATAGTAGTTCCTTTTAAACTATCAGTGGACGTAGCTTTAATGGCGGATCTTATTGACAACTCATATCATCAAAATCAAATTTTCTTACGATCTCTAGTTTGTCTGATTTTGATGAGTGCATATATCTTTTGTTAAGTACCTTAAAAATCCTTAGATCCAATTAAGAGTTATAAAAAAATATAATTGTCTTTCTTTCTTGACATAGTACTAAAGCGGAAGCATCTAGACTCTAAGAATGAAATATTTCATTTCTTTATTCAAGGGACCTTCACTGAGACTGAATTTATCTCCTTTAATAATGCTTCAAATATTATGAAGTGCATAAATTTTATGCTCTGATCTTGAACGACTTTCTAACATAACCCTTTTGTGAAATCTCAATGTTACTTGAGATGGATATGACAGTTTAATTTTACAAATACAAAAGGGATGTCCATGTAGGCTTTCATCTTATAGCATGTCCTTACACTAGACATATTACACTTAGAAAAATAAATTACTCCCACTAATCCTATCCTTCATAATCATCACACTTATTTACCTCACGACTGTAAATGTGACAATTAATATAACTTGTTAAGTTAGAGATTAAACTTTCTTATTGTGATCATAGATGAATATAAACATTTAAGACTTTGTGTTACTACTAGATCAAAAGTTTAACTATACAATCTATGTTTTCATAAAAACATAAAATTGAGAAATCAATCTTTGTAACCATTCCACATGACTCAGGAAATGAGTTACTAAGTGTTATCAAATTGAAAAAGGTCTCTTAATATTTAATGTCATTCATGATAATTGAAACCTGAAAATGACTAGAAAATGACTAGACAATCATTATATCTTTCAACATTACCTTGTAAAGAATATGCCAAGATACTAAATAGTGTTGTCTCTATTTTTCCATTTAAAATTCTTTATTAAATTATTTATCACTTTATAATAGATAAGTCTTCGTTTGACTCTAGGAAAGATAATTGAATAAATTTTCTTTTACTTAGAAGTCAAACTAAATACCTTCTTGTGATCACTTTAATGGAGTTTGTTTACTTAAATGAGGATAACTTTTAATGTTATTACATAGAGAAAATAACTCAATTTTGTTAGATTTATTTGAAATTTAAGATTATCATTAATGTAGTCAATGTGCATTATCTACTATTTTATCTTTTAGGCCTATTATTTTGTTAGGCCAATCAAGTAAAAGATAATTCCCTAATTAAACACCCTAATGCAAGATGTATAAAAAGATAAAACTCTAGGGATTGGTCATCTCTCTACCTCATTAAGTAGTTCTTTTCTCCTCGTCAAGAAACCTAATTAAGTTCTAAAGGGAGGTCAAGAGAAAGAAACATAATCCCTTACTAGATCATTATCATGGATCAAGGTTTCTTACTTTAACTCGTGTTATTTTGAAAATCATATAGTTCAAAGATCTTGGCATTTATTCTTTTATACAATATTAGAGACTTATTGTATAATTATGAAGTTAAAACTTACATGTGGTATCAGAGCCAAAGTTTTAGAACAAATGATTTTCAATTAATGATCTTTTTTGTATATCTTTGTATTTCCTTCTTTCTCACTAAATAGTTCTAATCTCCTCATCAATGAACCTAATTAAGTTCTAAAGGGAGGCCAAAAGAGAGAAGCACAATCCCTTACTAGATCATTATCATGGATCAAGGTATGTTACTCTAACTCGTGTTATTGTGAAAATCATCTAGTTCAAAGATCTTGACATTTATTGTTTTATACAATGTTAGGGTTTTATTGTATAATCATGAAATTAAAACTGACAGTTTTCTATTTTCTTTAGGACAACATTTCTCACTTTATCTTCCATCTCAAACTCAACATCCTTAAGAAACTTGACGATATCATGTAGACCCAATATAAGTGGGAACTAATTTTGGAAAAACATGAAAATGATCCAAAACATGAAAATGATCAATTTACCTCAAATCATGACCAAAATCTTGATGTCCAATTTTTTTTTCTTATTTGGCTTTCAAGTCCAGTATTAGTTGAACATCGTTTAAGTGCAAAACTTAACTAAGTTTTTTCTTACTCTTAAATTGCAAGAGATTTGGTTGTGTTGCTTTATATATATAGTACACCATTTAATCTTTATATTGCAATCATGAATGCTTTTTCCAAAAAAAAAAAAAAAATTAAATGCAAAGAAGAATTATTTAGAAGGGATTTGAATCTCGATAGAAGTGTGTAATCGCACTCTTTGATTTCTTGAAAGAATTTAAAATACGAAAACTAGAAGAAATGGTTAAGCATCATACCTTTGTCAATCCATAACCGCAGGAAAATCTTCTCCTCAGAATCCACGAGATCTTCCTTGCTATGACTCTGGGAAGGATCCGACTTGTGTGAACTACTCTTGCAAGATGAGAGGGAATAGAAAAAAATAATTTTTAAAGAACCCTTAACTAAAAATTGGGAGAACTTTCTTGGGAGAGAATTCTCTGCAGAATGACTGTAGAGATTGTGTTGTAGAGTGCGTTTTCAATGAGGGCTCCCAAGGACCCTATTTATAGAACTTTATGGGGTACTCCTAATCCTATTGAGATAACTAATAAGATTTTTTTTTGGTGTTGTTTAATTTCGAAAGAGAAATCGGTCAAAAGAAATTTGTAATACCAAATCCTACTCCTATTACTACGATGGCGTAGCAACAGTGACAAGTCGAATCGAACCACAGGGACAATAGTCTTTATTTCATTAAGCTAATTTCCTAATTAAAGCGATAAATGGGGAGGGGTTGGTGTGAATTAGAACTAGGCATGAAATTGAATGCAAGAAAGTAAAATGACAGGAAAATGTAATTAAGGGCGGGAATTTTAGTATTGGGAGAAAATTGGGTTCTTGTATAACTTCTATCATTGAAATATCTTAATGAACTCGTAATGATTATGCAATCACAGCTACTTATTCGATTCATCCAAATTCATCGATGCAATAGGCAGCCTAATCACTTGGAATAAATCGAACAAACATCCTAACCATAAATTAAATTTCTAAGCCCTAACTAAACTACAAAGCTCGAATTCTAAAACAAGAACAAACGCATTAAACCCTAGGATTAAATTGTGTGATTAATTAGCGGGAAAGCCCGATTCTAATTAACTAAGTTTCTTTGAATCTAAGTTAAGCATACATTCTAAGCTTATAAACAGCCAGTACACCTAGCATGCATACATTAACCCTTGCTACTTATCGATTTTAGGCATAAAAGAACACAAGGAAACGCGTGAGCAAAAATCGATAGTTATGACATACATTCAAGGTAAGGTGCGTCAATCCAACAAAAAACATACATCAAGTAACAAAATCAGATTCAAAGAGACATAATCTTAATATGAATTCATTAAAACAAATCTCAATAATTACACAAGAATTTGTTCTCAAGAATTAGAAGATTACTTACTTAATCAACTTCATTGACAAAGATTGAAAAGGGAGGAGCTTTCGATCTTACAACCTAAAATAAAGCGTAAATCCTAAGCTAAGAAATCCCACCTCCCCTTTGCCCTATAAATGAAGAGAGTATATATAGAATCGAGTGGAGCATCGCTGCGCTCTTGGAGAGCGTTGCGACCCTCTAGGTAGAAATCAGAGCACTTACCCAAAGCATAACGATGTTGTGCGCTACACTTGAGCGCACGCACACGCTTCGCCATTTCGTCAAAATACGGAGCATCGCTGCAACCATTTTCAGTATTATGCCTTTGAGTGTAGCGTTGTGCTTGGTAGAGCGCAGCTACGCTCCGAGGGGCATTTTCGTTCTTTTTGCATCCATTAGCTCCGGGTGCTCGATTTCACTTCTGATAGCTCCAAATCAACCTTAAATGGCCAGTGACACTCTAAGGTGCATCATTTTCTCGAATTCCTACAAAAATAGGCATTTAAACACATTATACTAAACAAGCAAACGAGATTAGAGCATAAAAATAGCTCTTTCCGAGAGCTATCAATAACCCACAACCTAAACTTTGCTCGTTCTCGAGCAAGGCTAAACAAGACAAAGACATTAATTATATGCTGCAAATGAGTGGCTCTAATCTCAAAGCTAAAGATAACAAACAATATTCTCAAAGCTAGAACTATTCAAATGTATGCACTCAATTAGAAAAATTTAAAACTAATTCCCTATCCCCTATGTGTGTGTGTGCTTAGCCAATCCTATCTAGGTCTTGACAAGTCGGGGAAAGTTTTATTCAACCCTCAGTTTGTTTTCCCCTAGTTTGGCTCGAAGGCTCAAAAGTCAAGCTTCCTAAACCCAAAGTGGCAATGAAACACTTAAGGGAACCAAACTTTTTATTGTTTTTGCTTTTCTCCCTTTTCTCTCTTTCTTTCCTTTTATATATACACACACACAAGAAAAGGAAACCTTATCCAGACCATGCTACCTTCGTTTTGGCTTGCCCACACGAGTTACGTGAATGACAATCCAACTACGAGCAACAGATCATTTAAAGTTGCTTAAACTTACTCATTCCTTAAGGACACTTTCGGCGAAAGAGAAATCACGAGTTACCTGACCGCTCCTAGCTACTCACACCTCCGAGAAAGAGGAGTAATCCCCTTAAAAAATATCATATAGAGTCCTTTTTAATCTATAACAAGATTTTCCTTTTTACAACCTTCTTTTATTTACTCTACACTAGGTTTTACTTCAAAATAAGAGTTTGGAAAAAACTATCACCTAAACCTTTCGAGGTGACAACAAGCATATGGACCAAATAACCCAATCCTAAGCCTTCAAGACCATAAATAAGATGGCTATATGCTCAAAAGTGCAAGGGAATCAAGAATTTTTTTTTAAAATTTGGCCTAAAATCATGCATACATGCTCATGATTCAAAACAAAGTGAATAAAGGTTATCTAAAGCCTACCACAAAATTTTCATCATCATATTACATGCAGCACAATCATCATATCATTAGATCAACCACAAAGTCCAAGCTCAAGTACTCAAGGACTTAACAATCTAGTAGTGTTGGATAAAGTAGAAGGTTGAGAAGTATGCTTAAAAAGTGGAGCAGGAGGTGGACAGATACTAATTTATCATAAGAGAAATATTTTAGTACAAGGAGAAGGTTAAATGAATAACCTTGGATTACAAGCACAAGAACGCATAGAGGGATAATCAAGGAATCCTCAAGGATAGAAGGAATATCATGGACACAGAATGAAGTAAAGGTGAACGCAAAGAGTACAAACGCATAAAGGGTGGTCTTGAGTTGGATTTGGTTAACAAGGGTAAATCACATCGTCGGATGTGTGATCACACAAAAGAAGGATTTGTAGTTAAAGACTTGACGTGAGGGAAGAAAGTTGGACGCATGTTATGATGCGGTAAGGTACAAATGCATAGTAGTGTGCGTTTGAGACATTGACGCCTAGTAGTGTGCGGTCGAGAAACATGTTCAAAGGTATTATGGCGGAGAGTAAAGAAAGTAAGTAAGGAAGCTAAAACCTTAAAGGAAATTCAATGGACGCACAGGGGCAGTATGATTGAATGAATAGTTTGTATATTGGAATATGTTGCCCGCATAAGATAAGCTTATAAAGGCTTAGGTGGCTTCATATAGGCTTAACACCTTATAAGTAGGAGGTGTTAAAAGGCATATTAAGTATTTCATGCAAGGTGACGCTTGGATAAATACATGGTTGATTAAGCATGCAGCGTGACATGTGGCAAACAAGTGGCAAAAAGGAGAGGAGAAGTAGTATGACAAGCCCTCTATTCCAAAGCTATAAATAGGATCTTGAGGGAAAAGGAGCGACTGATGTTGCTGAAGTGAGAATTCTTGAGAGAAAGGGAAGAGAGAAGGCAGAAAGGAGGAATCCTTGCGTCCGTAGTAGAAGTCTGCGACCAAGAGAGAAGATATTCTTGACAACTTAGCTATCTTGTGTTATAGAAGTTGTCTTGCGTCTAAGGGGTCAGCCTTGCATTTAAGACGAACGATGCGTTCAAGATGAATGAAGCGTTCAAGGTGAACGATGCGTTCAAGTTAGACCTTGCGTCCAAAAGAGGTCGACACATCCAAAAAGAGAAGTAAAGAAGAGTTAGGTTGCACCTTGCGTTAGCTATCAACCTTGTGTTCAAGGGCAGGGTTGCATCTAACCGAGCTGACAGATGAATATAAAGCCTTGCGTTCCAGGGTTAGAACGCTGCGTCCAAGAAGCTCGGAAGAGAAAATATGAAAAGGTACTTGAGGGTTTGAAATGTCGAGAGACGATATGTGAAGGCATTTGAATATATGAATAACATTAACATTTTTCTTCAAAATATGATTTCATGAGTTTTCAATGAGTAAGTGCATGTGTTTTATTTGAAAAGCATTTGACTATGCTGTTATTTGTTATATGTTTATCAAAGGGATGCCGATTGATAATATGTGATTTCATGATTTTACTAGAAAGCATGATGTTTGATATTAAAGCTTTGAACTTGAGTTTACTGGAAGCATGCTATTTTGAGATTCTATGATTTTATTTAGAAACGATTAACTTATGAGTTTTTTATGATATGATGTTTCCAAAACATATTTTGTGTATTTATAAAACTTTGAAAAGAGCACCCGAGGCTCAGGGACTTGGAGAAAGCCGAGGGGTAGTCGAGATATAGAAAAAGGTACCCAATGCTGAGGGACTCGTAGAAGGCAGATGGGTAACCTGGATATGGAAACGGGACCCCAATGCTCAGGGACTTGAATAAGGCATTGCGGGCGGCCTGGATTATAATACCTATGTGTACATAGAGGAATATACGACGCTGATGTGTTGAGATTACTCCACACAGCTAGAGATAATCGACGTTGAGAAGCGTAGAGCATCGCTCCGTCTCAACTAAAGGAAATTTTCAAGAACGAACTGTTTTCATGTACCACTATTCTGGAATGAATTTATGTGACTTGATTATGAAGTGGGAAAGTATGATTTTACAGAATGATGATTTGAATCATGTTTTACGTACATTGCGAGACTTGTGTGATTTGACTAAGTTGTTGAGAAATATGTTTTGCGGTAATGATGATTTGAAACCATGTTTTATGATGATGGTGTACAATAATTTTAACATGCCTGTTTTCAAACTAAAAATAGTTTTACAAAAACTGTTACTCACTGAGCTGTTAGCTCACCCTTTCATATGTTTTCTATTTTTCAGGTAGCATGACAGTTCTCGTTGCCGATCGAAGTCGAGGTTTGTTAAGAGTTAATGGTATCACCGTCCTAGGAAGTGTAGTTTAATGAGAATAAAGGAAGTTCGACAGTGGAAGTCGACTAGTAAGTCGATGACTGCTGTCTTCACGCTCTGTCTCGGGCTACAGGAGGGTAGTTCGGGATGGGGTGTGACAAGTTTCATCATACCCAACGTCAAATGACCTTAGCTCTGTGAAGTGATCTCAATACGACAACGTTGAATTTCCCTCTATGTGCACATAGGAATTATAACCCGGGCTGCCCGTGTACCTTCTTTAGTCCTTCAGTACCGGGGTCCCTAATATTAAGGCTGCCCATATGCCTTCTCTATGTCCTTCGACATTGGACACCATCTATTGTATTCAAGCTGCCCATATGTCTTCTCCATGTCCTTCGGCATTAGGGACCATCTTTTGAAAATAAAGCATGCTAAATCATTTATAAACATGAGTTAAACAATTTCTCAGAATTTTAGAGTATTTTTGAAACAGCATGCTTTTCACAAAGCTCGGTATCAAAAAATATCATGCTCAAAATCATGTAAAAGCATGTTCAAAATCATATAAAGAACACATGCTTTATCAAATTTAACTTATGCTAAAAATCTCATATTCTGCGAATAAACCGAGCATTCAAAAAATATCAAGAGAATAAATTATTTTAAACGAATTTAAGTCATTCATAATTTTTCCTAGGCTCTTAATGGGTTATATTTTTCCTCTAGCTCTTACCAACCTGGAATAATTTAATTTCTTTTGTTAATAGCCTTAAAATTCCCTTCATAGCATATTTTAAGTCATTTTAGTTCAAAAAGGCTCATCGACAAGCAAAATTTAGTCAAAATTTTCAAAAGTGACAAACTGCCCGTAGGCGTATCCAACAGCCCTGCAACACGCTCACTCAGCCAAAAATAACTGCAAATGAGCAGCAAACCTCACACAGCACACTACTCGCACGCCCAGTCGCTGCCTTGCACACACTACCTCTCATGGGCACGAGTCCCCACACACCAATTGCCGAAATAACCTCAAAAGAGGTAGGACCCGTGCGCGTCTACTTCGGCCGTGTTGTCGGCTTGCGTCGCACGTCCTAGCAAGACTAGCGAGGTGCATCTCGCTCAACACCTGCGCGCACACAGGGCAACCTCCACACATCAGCAACATCTAGCTCGCCCCCACAGCCTGTACACAACACCAACGCATCCTGCCCATCAGCATGCACGTTTACATGGCCTGTGGTGTGTTAGCCCACCTTCTGGGCATCTAAAACTTGTCAAAATAACCTCAAATGAATTCTTATACCTTCAGCCACCGCCCTAGCCTAATTCCACGTATAGCCACTTCAAAACTCACCCCACAGCCTTAAACACAGTGCCTTCAGTTCTAGCTGTCAAAAGTGATATTTCTAGCAAGAATTAGAGTTGTCTTTCTCTTACAATCTTGTAGATAAATGTCTTAGCTAGATAAATTCTAGCTTCTAATTCTTTTTCTACTGCCAGATATTTTCAAATCTTTTCGATCTGCTCCAGTTTACTTGATAGTCGAAGCAAGCTCGAGTTTTTTATGAAATTCGAGTACTTTCTCATTGAGTTTCCTTTCGACAACCTTCTCGGTGAAACTAGACTCAATTTGGGATAATTTGGTCGAAGAAAATCGCAAATCACCTGAGTGGTTTGCACACACGAACCTCTTCTACCAGACCCTTATTTATAGACTTTTCAGAAATCTGCATGCAAACTCCTAGCCCGCCACCTCATGCTTGCATGCATGCCCATGTCACACTTAACCTTAATTTGACACCTAATCTGGCTTGCTATCACTTAAGCATAGGTTTTGCTTAACCAAGAAGGAATGGTGGACGCATCCTTTGTGGAAGACCTCCTCCACGCATCCTTTGGAGGTTAGTTGGATGCTCTTCTCGGCTACCTATGCACCCAGCCCCTTTGGCCGGTTTAGCTTGAACGCATAGCACCATGCACTAGCCACATAGGCTCTCTTGGACGCATAGCTCCTCAATGCATCCCCCTCATTAACCTCAACCAACGCAAAGCTTATTACACGCCTAGCCCACTTGCCCAATAGCAATGTGTCAAGCCTTCACCCATGCTCACCCTCATGAACGCATGCCTCACTAAGCCAACGCACCACATACACACACTTGGGGCTCGGCTACCTAACATCTTCAACCTAGCCCACCTCCTTGCCAACCACACACCATCCATGCCAAAGGCTTTCGGCCACCTATCTCTCAATCACCTGTCTACTTTGCTTACCTTCTCCCAAAGATAAAAGTAGGACTTATAGGGTCTCTGTCAGGTACTATAGAAACTGGCACTCCGTGCAACCTTACCACCTCTTTCAAGTAGATCAGCGCTCATTTACTCATTGAAAATGTAGGTTTGCTTGGGACAAAGTGTTCTGATTTGGTAGCTTGTCAATTATGACCCAGATCAATGTGTGGCCTAACACTGTCCTTGGTAATCCCCCAATGAAATCTGTAGATATACTCTCCCACTTCCACTTTGGCATGCTCAGGGGTTGCAACAGACCCACTGGCTTCTGCCTCGGGCTTTCACCTACTAGCAACACAAACACTTACTGATATATTCTGCCACCTCTCTTCATATTATGCCACCAATAACAACGTTTCAAGTCTTGATACATCTTGGTACTGCCAGGGTGTATCGAGAAAGGAGAGTTGTGAGCTTTTGACAATGGTTCGTTCTTAAGTTCGCTATTTGCAGGCACGCATAGGGATCCCTGGTAATGTTGACCATTTTCTACCGATACTGAGAATTCACTGTTTTGACCTGATCCTACCTTGTTAAACTTATTGGCAAGGTAAGGATCACCTTGTTGTGCAATGATAACCTTATGCCTCAACGTCGGTTGAACGGTCAACTGTGGCAACTGTGAGGTGACTTCTCCAACAGATACTGCAATTTTTTGCCCGCTCAAAGTCTTTGCATAACCGAGTCTGCCTAGTGATTAGAGCTGCCGAGTAAACTGCTTTCCTACTGAATGCATTAGCCACCACATTTGCCTTGTATGGATGATACAAAATCTCAACGTCGTAATCTTTTACCAGTTCTAACCACCTTCCCTATCTCATGTTCAACTTCTTCTGGGTGAAGAAGTACTTTAAACTCTTATGGTCTATGAAGATCTGTATCTTCTCGCCGTATAGATAACGTCTCCAAATCTTCAGAGCAAAAACCACCGCTGCTAACTCCAAGTCATGAGTTGGTTAATTCTGTTCATGGTTCTTTAACTGGCGGGAGGCATAGGCCACCACCCTACCATGCTGCATCAACACACACCCCAACCCTTTCTTTAAGGCATCACTGTAGACCACGAAATCTCCTAGCCCATTTGGTACTATAAGCACTGGTGCAGAAACTAGTATTTACATAAGGTCCTGGAAGCTTTCCTCACAAGCCTTACTCCACACAAGAGGAGCACCCTTCCTCGTCAACTAGGTCAACGGCGTGGCGATGCGTGAGAAGTTTTTAACAAAATGGCGGTAATAGCCTACTAAGCCCAAGAAACTGCACACTTCGGTGACTGTCGTAGGACGAGGTATTTGAATCTTGTTCAAATATTAACAATACCATTGGTATTTATGCCCTAAAGTCTCGTAATTTATTAGTTGACTAATTTAATTATTAATTATGCAATATTAATTTATCCATTAACTGGAAATGTCCAAGGTTATTGTATGAAGTCTTGAACATGTATGTAGTTGACATACGGGTGGATCATATTCAAGAAAGAACCTAAAGGTCTATAGTATATGGATAAGGTTGAATGTTTTATCATGGTGACACTATGGTTACGACCCACTTTGTAATAGTTACAAATGGTTTGATGCACACCGTTCATATGGGGACATGTGAGTGAGAGTATCCTTTACAAAGAGTTTGTATAAGATCGGACCGCAAAATATTTAATCTTTCTTTGTAAATCCGTTAATTGATGAGATTAATATTTCAAAGGATGATCATGTGCAACTCAATCTTAATCCTGAGTGACTTATGAACTCCTGTCTGTAAGGTCGGTCGTTTGATTTGCATGGGTGAGAGTGGCTCGAGTTGTCGACTCAATAAGTATATCATTTTGGGGATTTGACTAAATGGGGAGCTGGGAACATAACTTCATAAGATGAAATTCACTCCTTCCCAGATAGGGTAAGTAGATGAGTAGTTCCCTTAAGTGCTGATTTCAGGTTTTGAACAAGGGGTCCTACCCTCTTTACTGGCTCGAGAGGGACATAGTTTATGGTTGGACCATAAATAAATTGTTCACTAGAAAAATCAATGGTACTTAAGGATAAGAGGTAATTACAGGGGTAGAACGGACATTTGACCTAGCTTTAGTTATGAACAACTCGTGAAGGATCGACTTGTTTATACTGATTATATCCATGGACACAACTTGTCCTACAGTGCATAAAAGTTCAACTATAGGTCTATAGTGGTTTGCTTTGTAATTAATGAATGAAGATTAATTCAATTAAAGAGTCTAATTAATCAATCTTGGATCATTGGAGCTTATAATTGGTAGGTCCATAAGGTCCCCTTGCTAGCTCACCGTAGACCAACAAGGATCGACTATGTTGAAAGAAAAATTTGAAATGTTCAAATTTATGAGGGAAAATATTAATTGTATTGGATACAATTAATTACATGATTTATTATAAAGCTTATTTGAATAAGATTCAAACTATAACTTTATAATATGGATAATTAATTTGTTTGAATATGATTCAAATAACTAATTATTTATTTGGATGAAATCCATATAAAGAAATAAAAGGAGAATTAAATTAATTAAGTAATTTGAATTGGATTCAAACAATTAATTATTTAATTTGGATGAAATTCAAATTAAAGATTCTGCAAAAAATAAATATTTAGATAATATTTAAATATTTTAAACCATTTAATATGACATATTATTTGGATAAATATTTATTAATATTGGATATTCTTAAATATTTAATTTTAAATCTCTGCAGAGAAGTTATCTTAATAGGATTAGGAGTAACCTATAGAGTTCTATAAATAGAGCCCTTAGGAGCCCTCATAGAACACACTCTCTACAAGAATAATCTCTACGATTACTCTAAAACTCATCCTATAAGAATTCTCCCAATTTTCTTAGAAAAGTTCTAAGAAAATTATTCTCATTCTTTTAAGAAGCGGTTCCCATGAACTGGATGCTTGCCAATTCTTCTCATTCTTTCAAGAAGCGATTCTCACAAACTGGATCCTTGCTAGAGTTATAGCAAGGAAGATCTCTTGGAAGAGGAAGACTACGAGGAGAAGACTATCGAATTAAGGAGAAGATTTTGCTGAAATTATGGATTAGCAATGGTATGTTGCTTAACCTTTTATTAATTGTTTGTATTTTTAATTTTTTCAAGAAATCAAAGAATGCGATTCACACGCTTCCGTTGGGATTCAATTCGCTTCAGAAGGAGAGGAAGAAAAAAAAGTTCTTTTTTCCTTTTTTTTAACCTGGCACGCAAACCAAGACCCTACTTAATATAAATAACCTTTCCTCCTTAACTTTTAACAAACCCTAATTCCAAAATAAACATATATTAATATATGGATAAGGTTGGGTACCTTATTCTGGGACACTATTCGATGCAGCCACTTTGTATTTGATACAAATGATGTGATCCTTAATCATTCACGTCGAGACATGCGAGTAGGGGCATCCTATGCAATGAGTTTGCATAAAACCGGACCGTGAAATAGTCACTTTTTCTTTATAACATCGTTTACTGTTAAGACTGACTATTTCAACATGATGACCTAGGTAATCCGATCTTAATCCTGAGCTAACTATGAGCTCCTGTTTATTCGGTATTATCCTTAGATCTGCATGGCCGAGAGTGACCCGAGTTCGCTGCTTAATAAGCCCCTCATTTCAGGGGTAAGACTGGGTAGATAACTAGGGACATTAGGCGCAAGACGAAATTCACTCCTACCCGTTTTTTTAGGGATAGTAGATAGGTAGTTCTCTTAAGTGTTGACTCTAGGTCTTGAACAAGGGCCCCCAGCCTCTCATTAGCCCAAGAGGGATTCAGCTTGGTATTTGGACTACAAACCAACTGTTCATTAGAGGATTAGTGGGACTTAAGGAACTAAAGGTTATTATGGGGATGGTAAAACGATAATTTTGACCCAACCTAATTACGAACAACCTGTGAAGGGTCAACTTACTAATCATGATTAGATCAAGTGGACAAAAATATATGTACAGTGAGGAGAGTGCAACTACTTGCCTTTAGTGGAGTGTCTCGGTAGTTAATGAATGTTAGTTAACTAGGTTAAAGAGCTTGGTCGGTTAATCTCGAATCGTTGGAGTTCATGTTCTATAGGTCCATTAGGTCCCCTTGCTAGCTCATATCGGACCAAACCTTAGAACAATGTGATGAGCGAATTTGAAGTGTTCGAATTCGGTTTAGGGAGTAAGCGTTAAATATATTCGATATATTTAACGACTTATTGTTTAATACGAATTAAGCAATAAAGAGAGTTGGAGATATTAAAATATGATTTAATATCGGATATATGAATAGAGATTCATATAAAGTGACTGGGATTAGAGAAATTGGTATATTCCCTAATTTAATATTTGATATTAAATTATTATAATTAATTAAATTGTTTAATTTTAATTTATATATATATAATTGATTACTTAAATTAATTGTTATATAAAATGACATTTAGAGAAATTTTGGAATAATTTGACTTTTGAAAGTAAAAAGGTCAACATTGACTAACTTAGTGGTTTTTTCCAAAATTAAACCAAGTTAGTGGATTTATCCCAAAATTAGTGTTAGTATGACTAATACACTTTTGAAGCTGGGTGTTTTCTCCATGTTTTGACACTAATCCCACTCAAACTTAATCAAATTGGGTGTCAATTTGTGGTTTAATCTTATTTGCATTGAAAATCTCTTTAAATAGAGATGTGTTGATGAAATTGAACTCTCTTGGATGTTTGATAATTCAAAAAATTCACACTAAGGTTCAAACATACCACAACTTTCTTTACTCCTTAAAATCTCTTATAAATTCATCCTACAATCCGTTCTAATGCTAAAGAATAGCCAGGAAGTAAGGATAACAAAAGAACTCGCAGGTTGGTTCCCCGCAGGGCCCCGACCCGATCGGGTCGAGGATCCCAGTTTCACCGGGGACGGGGGTCAAACGGGGACATTCCCCGGGTACTTGTCCAGGGACGGGGCACGGACAAGGAGGGTATCCCCGTCGCGATTCCGACCCGATTAATCCCCGTCCCCACCCTGATTATATATATATATATATATAAATGTAAAAATAACTCGGCACATGCCCTTTCGCTGCATCGCTTTCACTCTCTCGCTGCTTTGATCTCGCCATCTTGCTCTCACTTTGTCTCACTCTCACTCTAATAAAAGTCGCTACCCCAAACCCTAAGTTAGATCTATTTTATGTTTTTAACATAAAAGTCGTTGCCTAGCTCACTTGCTCTCATCTCGCCATCTTAAGCTTCGACAATCAGCAGCCGATGTCGAGTCATCGACCCCATCCTAAACCCCATTCGCCATCCGCAAGTTGTTGCCACCGTCCCGTTGCCACTTGTAACTTGTTGTTATGCCATCTCAGTCTCACTCTCCTTATCTTGTTGTCTTGTCCTGGCATCTCGCTCTCCCTGACCCTAACTTGTTGCCGACTGCCGTCGTGCCTCGCTCTCTGTAACTAGTTGCTTTATCGTGGCGTCTCGCTCTCTCTAACCTTAACTTGTTGCCGACTGTCGTGGCGTCTCGCTCTCTCTAACTAGTTGTTGACTGTTGTGGCGTTGCGGTCTCGCTCTCCTTAACTTGTTGCACTATCGTGGCGATTCAATCTCCTTGACCCTAACTTGTTACCGACTGTCGTGGCGTCTTGTCTCTCAGTATCACCTCTCTTGGTATCGCTCTCTCTCAAACTTCAGCTCTCGCTGTCTATCTCAGTCTCGCACTCTTGCTCTCTCTCAATTCTCGTGGGGAATGAGGCCCCCGCGAGGACCAGTCTCCCCAACAGGCAATCTTCGCCCTCGTCCCCACCTATTTTAAGCGGGGACAGGGACCCCCCACCCGCCCTGCCTCGGCCCCGTTGCCAACCCTACCGGGAAGACACTAGAGGTGGTCCATGAACAGTTCGTGATTAGATTCAGCTAAAGAATTGGAGTAATTTTGAGCTACAAAGGTATAAACTTACTACCCTTTGTTTTTATGTATTAAGAATAGCATGCTTAGTTCCTTAAATTAAAGGAAATTAAAGTGTTTTAAATCCTTTTACTTCTACTTGCATGTTGTGAACTCCTTCAGACCCATAGTTAAACTTTTACGCACTATAGGACAAGTTGTGTCCATAGATGTAATTAATATATGCAAGTTGATCCTTCACGAGTTATTCATAATTGATAATTTGTAGAAATACAAGTTATTATAGTTCTTTTCTTAGAATAATGTAGAAAGTTCAATGAATCATGCATCAATATCGATATAATTTATTGACAAATATACTCTTTGTGTTCAGCATGTTGAGTTACTTAAGCATTTTCTTACTGAAGTTAATCCACTCTAAACAACTTATTTTTGTAGGAAAAAGTGCCAAGATTGAACGCATGTGTCCAACGAGCATACAGACGTAGGACCAAGAAACCTAAGACGCATGCCTCGAGATCTCCTACATCTGCAGCCTGATCCTTAGAAGATATTCTGCTTCTACTCAGCACTAATCTTGATTGCAGCACTACAATCAACCATCTACCAATCAGAGGATGACAAAGGGTAGATGCATAGCCTGCAAAGTGTCAGCAATGAAACATCAACATCTCAAAGTATAATGGGGGCTCTATAAATAGACAACTCCGAGGGCAAAAAGAAAGTTGTTGAAAATGCTGGAAATTCAACCATCTTTAAGGAGTTAGTCACTTCCATCAAGAAGACAACTGGAGATAGAGAACTCGAGAGAGTAATCTTCTTGTCGACCAACCACCCACTATTGCACATAGTGAAGCACGCGTCTAAAGTGGTTCCTTCGGGCGTCCTTTAATTCCCAAAAGAATCGGATAAAAATAATTTATAATATCGAAATACTGCCTATACTATGATGGCATATCACAAGTAGAAAGTTCAGGTCGATTTGCAAGGAAGCACGTGTTATGTTTCATTAAGTTAATTCTCTAATTATATGGTGAATCGGGGGGGGGGGGGGTTATGTGTGGCATAGAACTAAGGTGTGAAAATTACATGCAAGAAAGTAAAAATTAAAGGGTAAATGTAACTCATGGATGGATAATCTAGTTTGGGAGCAAGAGGAACCTTATGTAATTTTTTGTAATTGAATATTTAAACTGAATTCTATTCATGATTTAATTGCACAACGACTTGCTTGACTCAATCAAACTTGTCGACGCTACTGGCAGTCAACTAGTTGAATTAAGCCAACCAAGCATCCTAATTATTAATTAAAGTCTAAGTCCTAATTAAACCAAATGCTTTAGTCCTAGTGGGTTCAAGAGTGTCCATTTAGAACTAAAAATATTTGCATTACAATTTAGGATTCCATTGCCTGATTAACTAACCAAATAACTTAATTAATTAATCAAGTTGTTCTTGGACCTTGATTGAGCATGCATTTTAAGGCATATTGGTAGATTATATTCCTTATCCTATACATTCGATCTTTGCTACTTAAGAGATTAAGTGTAAGCACTGGCTTATAATACTAAGTGTTGGGAAAAGGCAAGTGTAATGTGGCTATGCGTTGCTAGAGAAAAGTAGCCGAGTGTGGAAGAGCCAAGCATTGGCCAAGACTATGCGTCAATGAAAGTGGAGAAGAGCATTGTTCTTTTGAGTGACCATGCGTTGAAGGTGCAATCACGAAGAGTTATGAGCTGAAGCAGTCACTTGCATTGGAAGAGAAGTTGATCATTGGCGGGGAAGGAAATGTTTTTGAACTACCATGCATTGGTAAGGTTGCATGCGTTAAGGTCTCCATGCGTTAGAGAAGGATATAATTGATTGAATTGTATGCGTTGAAGGTAGGAGGCGTTGAAGGCATCATGCGTTGAGGGTGGTTGTCTGTAGAGGGTGTTAATAGTAGGCTACGTTGAATGCCTTACCTTGAATTGAGAAGGGAAACCCCGCGCGCCAGCCTGCCTAAGAGAATTAAGTCAGTAATATATATGTAGGTGAGTAAATTGAATATTTTATCATTTTTAGACATTTTCGAGAGCTTAAGTCGGTTCCATTTTTCAGATGAACTGCAAGAGAAGAAGAAGAAGAAGGTGTTCTTGTGGATTTTGGATAGAAGCCTACTCGTTTTGGTATTGAAATCTAAGCTGGAACAGAACGTTATTTGTGGACGATAAACTGGACAGTATCGGATGTTTGGAATGAAACGAATCGAGGAGATCGAGTCTAAGGCTGAAATTTTAAGGTTAGTAAGTTAACTCAATTCTGAACAACTTTTATGAAGGATGTTTGAGTTAAAATGGAATAGAAACATGTAAACTTTAGCTGGAAGTTACTGATAAGGAATTTCTGTGCAATCTGTAGTAGTGCGGAGAAATCTTGCAATATCTGATGAACAAGGACAAGTTAAGCCACAAAAATTTGAGGAAAGATAGAAAACACATCTCTCTACAAGTTTGTAGAAGGAAAGAAGTTCTAAATTTGGCTGGAAATATGACTTTTAATAGACAGAAGTGAGAACAAAAGGAAAGGAGGAAACTCTGCTGCGGGTGTCGCTAGGAAGCTGATATCAGGGAGAATTGGGGAGTGAGTAGCGAGACAAATCTCGCTGGGGGTACAGAGAAGCTTTTTGTCTCACAAATCTCGCTGACTCTCACTAGGTATCGCTCGTCAGGTAAATCACACTAGTCTCGCTTATCCTAGTGTCGCTAGTATCGTGTCCTGTTGGTAGTATCGCTAATAATCTCGCTGGAATGTGGGAATTTCATTAGTAGTCTTGCTTATTAAGTTTACTTTGGAAAAAAGGGGAGGCTCGGTGATGAATCATGATTTGAGTTTAATTATGTAAGCTAAACGACCAAGTAAAGGAAACGTAATGTAAGGAAAAATGTTTATTTCAGGCCAAGAGAAGATAGGGAAGGCGTATAATCCACTCAAGGCCTAGAAAGAGCTGTGAGTGACACTTCTTTTCTTGTTTCAATGATCCATTGTACATGTCAGTTTGGTTTTCTAATTTATTTATGATTTTGTGATCAATCAATTTACAAAGCATAGTTTGTGTTTTGTTAAACGGTATTGAAAAGTATGTTTATGAAATGTTATTGATTCATGGATTGCCCTGTTTTCTCATAAAAGGTTTGTATATGAACTGTTTTGTATAAAGTATTGTTTTTCTTAAAGAAAAATGTTTAGAGGAAACTCAGTGCTGATGGACATGGAGAAGGCACGTGAGTTTCCCCGGGACCCAGTACTGAAGGACATGGAGAAGGTACTTGGGCAACCTGTCATGTTCCTATGTGCACATAGAGGTTATATGTTGGTGCGTTGAGTTTTACTCTGCATCGAGCCTTATTTGTTTTCGACGTTGGGGTGTTGAGTTTTGCTCCGCCTCAACTAAGGAGAAATATTGTAACCATACTGTTTTATTTATGAATTGCTGAAAAACTATTGATTTGATAAGGGCATTTAAACGTGATTTAAGCAATGAACATGTGATGATTCTATGCAGAATTTGTTTAAATCCTGATGAGTTTCAAACAAAAATTAATTTGTTAAAAATTAGTCATTCACTGGGCTGTTAGCTTATATTTTCAAGTTTTCCTTTCCCTCCAGGTAGCAAGAACGTTCCTGGTGCTTTGCCTACTCCAACTCGCCCTGCTTAAGCTTTGGGTTTCCAGAAAATCTGTCCTGTTTTGAAGTGTTGCATGTATGTAAAACCTTATATAGGTGGCATGTAGACCTAGTTGTACATTTACAAGGAGTTGAAACATGTTTTTGTATAAGGGCTTTATGAATGAGTTGTAAATTTGAATTATCGACATGTATATAATTTCCTATATGTTATGGTTGAAATGTATTAAGGAGTGATATGTATGTTGTGAACAGTACAGGATAAGTGTGAAGAAATGGATGGTATACGTCACAAAAGGGGTGATGTATGCTGTCTCACATCTCTTTTTAGGTTATATAGGCAAATCTAGGAGGGGATGTGACATTAAGGATAGACTTACAAACAAGAATGTGCAAGCTTCAATTCAATAGCTTGAAGGAATTGAATCCAAATGCAGAAACGTATGATCGCTTTTGTCTTTGATTTGGGAAAGAAAAACATAATTGATTTAATGGAAAAATAAAGCTAAACATATGTAACAAAGAATTTAGAAAATGTCTTTTGGGTGAAGAAGATTCTTCTAAATTACTTGGACTTTTCTGAACTAAAACTCCAAGGTCATGAACACCACTATTAAGTAACCTGACTATGACTTAGGGAGGATCAAAGGGATGGTGGGATCCTTTCTTATTCCAAGGAACTGAAAAATTTTGATAAAAGGCTTTCTAGAGAATTTTACAGAGCATGGAGCTTATTACTTTTTGTTTTTCTATTGTGAGTTTCCTGTATCTTTGTATCATTATATAGAGATCAAGCCCTAACCCTCATCCCTAATTTTTATTCATTAAATATATTAAATAAAATTTAATATAATTAAATAAATAATAATAAATTAATTAATTCAACTATTAATTAATTAATTAAAAAATAAACATCACATACTTATTTATTAGAAAAATTATCTTAAATGACAAAACTGCTGAAAATATTTACAATTAATAGCAAAATACACAGTCTATTTGCAATAGACTGCAATCAATTGCAATAGACTACTATCTATCGATAGACATAGATAGTAGTCTATCACGATTTATTGCGGTCTATCTCAGATAGACAGTGAAATTTTGCTATATTTGTAAATATTATGGTTCCTTTTGCTATATTTGAAAAGAATCCTATTTATAATGCATTTAAATCATATAAAAATGCATATTTTTCTCTTAAGCTATGGTTTCAATATGAATCTCATTCATATTAATTTTACTATATTTTTAATATGAATTTAATTCATATTAAATTAATATATAAATCTCATTCAAATGACAATCTCTTATATTATATAGTTTCAATTATAAATCACATTTATAATTAACTATAATCTATCATAATACATGATACTTTATATTAATCTTCATTAATATAAAATTCCCTTCAACAATTTGGACAATTCAAATTATTCTGTAATTTATTGATCCTTGTTTTACCTATAGTAAGCTAGTAAGGGGACCTAATGGACCTAGAGATTAGAAGCTCTAACGATTCGAAATAAATTAATTAAGCTCTTTAATTAACTTAGTTAACATTCATTAACTCTGGGTCACTCCACTTAAAACCCACATCTGCACTCTTTACACCGTAAACATATTTTTATGCCCGTGAATATGACCAGTCATCAATAAGTTGACCCTTCACAAATTGCATGTAGTTACAACTAGGTCAAGATTATTGTTTTACCCCTATAATTACTTCTTTCTCCTTAAGTCCCACTGATCCTCTAATGAACAATCTGTTTATGGTCCCACCATAAACAAATCCCTCTTGGGCCAATGAGAGAGAGAGACCCCTTATTCAAGACCTAGAGCAATCTATCTACTTTCCCCCAGAACGGGAAGGAGTGAACTCCATCTTGTGTAGCTACGTTTCAAGCTCCCTACGCGGATAGATCCCCAAATGGTAGGCTTATTGAGTTGGCTACCTGGGCCACTCTCACCCATACACAAATCAAAGGATTGTTCTCATAGACACAAGTCCACAACTCACTTAGGATTGAGATCGATTGTCATCCTAATCAAAAGTTAATCCTTCAATCAATGGTATTATAATAAGAGATTAATCATTTCGTAGTCTGGTCTTATATAAACTCTTTATACAAGATACCCTCACTCACATGTCACTACATGAACGATTTGGATCAAATCGTTTGTAGCACTTACAAATTCTTATAACAATTACAAAGTGGGTTGTATCCATAGTGTCATTAGGATGAGGTGCGCAACTTTGGATTTTAGTTTATTGGATCGAGTAAAATGCAATCTAAATGTCAAGTAAAATACCTCTTATTTCATTAAATAAATAATTTATCTTTACATAAATTACAAACTACGAGACCCACGAGATTTATGGCACCAATCCTAACAACTCTCACTCGTGCAAATCAAAGGAATGACCTCACAGATAGAGTTTATAAATCACTCAGGATTAAGATCGAGTCGTACATAATTATCCTATAAAATATTAATCTCATTAATTAACGAATTAACAAAGAGAGATTAATTATTTGAAGTCCGGTTGAAAAGCACTCAAAAAGTGCTTTTTATCCTCTTAAATTAGGGATGTTTTTATTAGATTTCATGTGTTTGCTAGTGGTTTTCAGGTGATTATGGCAAAAATTAAGTGTCAAAGGATAAAAGGACCAAACCGAGCCAAAATCAAGCGAAAATGGAAGAAAATGCGAAAAAACCCTAGGGGCAGGGCAGTGCAGCTGAGAGGGTCGTGCACTGCCCTCGACACTCTCGACCGAAGAGCATTAAAATTTTGAGGGCAGGACAGTGTTGCGTCGTTTGGAGGAAGCGTTGCTGCGCTATGAAGAGGGGTGTCACTGTGCTGTGCTTGGGGGTAGGCATCCATGACGGACAGTGTCACGACGTTGCCCGAGAGTGTTGCTATGATACACTTTAATGATAGACAGCGTCACTGGCTGTTCGTCTATACTCTTACGCTAGCTTTCCTAAATTAAAAAATTTGCAATTTTAGAAAGAATTTTTGGTAGTCAAGTCTATAAATTGAGGGGTTTCCAGAAACCCTAATCACACACTAGAGAGCCTCAAAGAGTGAGTTTGTTGCAAGGAAGAGAGCAAAGTTTTTGAGAGAGAGTTTGGTGCCCGTTCAAGTTTTCGACGTAAAGATTAAGAAAGTATTGGCAGTTCCTCCTCAATCAAGGGCTTCTTTGCAGTATAGTTTTCCTTTTTTTACACTCTTGCTATGCTAAAAATTGTCTTGAACATGTTGTCTAAAGCGATGAGTGGCTAAACTCTTTAGTTTTAGGGTATTGGTGAATTATTTATGAAGTTATGCTAATGTTATAGATTTTTCATGGATTATTGTAATGAGTATGCTTTTCATTATTATTGTGCTTAATTCTTGTTGATTGACCTTCAATGTTTGCTAGGTTAAATGTTTGATTTGAGAAATTGCATGTCTAATTGGATCTATAACAATGAATCGTTATTAATCTCTCATGGAAATAGTTACGTTAATAATGAAAGTTGCTAAAGATCAATCCTAATGCCATGTGATTTAACTTGGTTTTAAGATGTTAGTAATCAATTAAGTTGCATGAGAAAGTGTTGTTTTTTTATGAAAAATAACCTGGATTTATGTTTCTAGACTTAAGCATATGATTTACAATCAATTCCATGAACCTTAGAGTTTTGTATAATGGATTAAACAAGGATTCAATACCCTAGCACTCTTTTTGAATCTTGATTTCCATCTTTACTTGCTTTCTTTATTGCTTTCTCAATCATAAACTTGAAGTCGAATTCTCAAACAAAATTGATTGAACTCTAGAATAGCTAAATAATTTGAATTGTTAATTGGACCCTTAGTGGAACGATATTCACACTTTAACCATCTTATATTATAACTTGACATGTTCACTTGTGGCTTGCATCACCGGTCTTATATAAATTTTTTGTATAAGATACCTTCACTCACATGTCTCCACATAAAGGATTTGGATCAAATAATTTGTAACTATTATAAAGTGTGTCGTATCCATAGTGTTACTAGGATAAGGTACCTAACCTTATCTATATACTATAGACTTTTAGGTTATTTCTTGAACATGATCTACTTCTTTATCAATTACATATTGTTCAAGACTTCATATAATAACTTTGGATTTTTCTGGTTAATGGATAAATTAATATTACATAATCAACTAATTAATTATGAGACTTTAGAGCACGAATCCCAACAATCTCCCACTTGCACTAAAGCGGGTGAGATATGTATCCTAGGGCATACTCGATACTCAACACACATTAAACACCCCCATTTACTACTTTAACTAAAGAATTAGCTATGTCAAAACTAATTTTTGTGCTTCCCTGTGATTCGACCCAGACTTGCCACTTGTGCTACTAGTTCGTATAAGTAGTTAGTTCGTGAGTATAAATTTGATTTGATCCATCGAAGGATTCGACACCTCTCAATGTTGTCCGTTAGTTATTAAACATGTTTTAATTATATCCAATACAATTAATATTTCCCCTTATAAAATTTGAACGTTTCAAATTTTCTTTTAACATATATAATCCTTGTTGGTCCATGGTGAGCTAGCTAGGGGGCTTTATGAACATATAGATTATAAGCTTCAATGATCCAAAATTAATTAACTAGACTCTTTAATTAACATTTATTCATTAACTACAGGGCAAAACACTATAGGCCCTAAAGGGATTGAATCTCATGCAGAAGCATGTGAATGCATTGTGCTATTAAATTTCAGTTTGAAGTTTTACAAAAAAACAGAGAACAAAAAAATTTAAACTAAGCATACTCTCTTATAAAGAAAAACACATGGAAGAAAGAAAACTTTACCCTTAAAGACTCTCTTCTATGTTTTTCCTCTTATCTACCAGAATTCCTTCCACGAGATGAGACATCACCACTACCTTGCTATTATCCGGCAAGGAATGACTTGTGGGAATCTTTGTTTTGGAAGAAGGAATTGGATTTTCTCTGAGGAAAAAATATTCTCTATATCTTTGGTATGAAAGATATTGAGAGGAGTTGTAGAAATGAAAGAGGGAGAGTATTTCTATGATTTTCAATTAAAATATTCACCTTAACTACTAAACTTTTCAGCTATTAAAAGGACAGAGAGAGGGGAGTTAACTCCCTTCCCACTCTCCCACTCCCCTGTAATACGTAGGGGAATTTCTCTCCCTCTATTTATTTATTTATTTATTTATTAATATATTTAAAATTAAATCAAATTTAATTTTAACTTAAATAATAATAACCATATTTAATTCATTATAAATTAAATATTACATATTTAGTTAAATATGCATTTGAATCATATTAAAATGCATAACTCTCTCAAAACCTATAGTTTTAATATGAATCTCACTCACAATAATTTTAACTTATAGTATTTATATGAATCTCATTCTATTAATACTTGAATCTTATTAAAAAATATTACTCTCATATATTATATAGTTTTAATTATAAATCATAATTGTAATTAACTATATATTATAATGTATCAACATACATTATACATTATATTAATCATACTAATATAGATAATTCCCTTAAATAATTTGAACATTTCAAATTATTCCAAAACTACTTAGTTCTTATTTTACCAATAGTGAGATAGCAAGGACACCGTATGGACCTACAGTTATAATTTCCAATGATACTAGATTAATTAATTAATTAAAAGTTTTAACTAAATTGATCAACTTTCACAACTATGGGACATATCACTAAAGACCCATAACTGCACTCTTATTAACTGTAGAGTATCTTTGTGTCCATTGATTTAATCATTTTACGTAAGTCAATTATTCACAAGTTGTTTGTAATTATAGTTATGTCAAATTACGTTTTACCCTTGTAATTACTTATTGTTCCTTGAGTACGATTGATCCTCTAATGAACAATCTGTTTATGGTTCAACCATAAACAAAATCTCTCTTGGGCCACTGAGAGGGTTATGCCTCATTGTTCAAGTCCTGGAGTCAACACTTAAGGGAACAGCTTATCTACTTACCCTAAAAGTGGGAAGGAGTGAATTCTGTCTTGTGTAGCTATGTTACCAACTCCTCATTCGGTATCGTTCCCAAAATGGTAGGCTTATTAAGTCAACAACTAAGATCACTCTCGCCCATAGAAATCAAAGAACGACCCTTATGGACAAGAGTTCATAACTCACTCAGGATTGAGATTGAGTTACTTAAGGTCAGTGTTTGAAATATTAATCTCTTCAGTTAATGGTGTTATAATGAGAGATTATATATTTCACGGTCTAGTCTTATACAATCTCATTGTATAGGATACCCCCACTTGCATGTTAGTACATGAACAATTTGGATCAAATCGTTTGTAACACTTACAACATTTGTAACATTTATAAAGTGGGTCGTATTCATAGTATTACTAGGATAAGACACCTAACCTTATCCATATACTACAGGCTCTTTAGGTTATATCTTCAACACGATCCACTTGTATGTTAATCACATACTGTTCAAGTTACAACATATAACCTTGGATCTTAGTTTATTGGATTTGAGTTATTTAAATAAATAACACTTAGTTTATGAGAATATAAATAACACTTTATTTATTTATTTAAGCATTTGTTTACAATTTACCGATTGAAAGATTTAGGACATAAATCCCAACAGACTCATAGTTGAACTCACACTATAGGACAAGTTGTGTCCATGAATATAATCAATATAAACAAGTCGATCCTTCATGAGTTATTCATAATTACAACTAGGTCAAATGTCCATTTTACCCATGTGATTTTTTTTGTTAAGTACCATTGATCCTTGAACAATTTGTCTATAGTCCAACCATAGACTAGGTCCCTTTTGGGCAAGTGAGAGGGGTGGCGTCCTTTGTTCAAGTCTTGAAATCAGCACTTAAGGAAACTATTCATCTACTTACCATATGTAGGAAGGAGAAAAATTCCATCTTGTGAAGTTATGTTTCCAACTTCTTATTCGGTCAAGTTCCCAAAATGGTGGACATATTGAGTTGGTGACTCAGGTCACTCTCACCCGTGCAAAGCAAAGGACGATCTCTCACTTATAGGAGTTCATGACTCACTCAGGATTAAGATCAAATTTACACATGATCATAATATGAAATATTAATCTCATCAATTAATGGATTTACAAAGAAAAATTAATTATTTAGCGGTCTAGTCTTATACAAAATTTTTGTATAAAATAGCCCCACTCACTATCAACAAACCACCAAAATTCATGTAAGTTATGTATAATGATTTAAGAGTGTGTTAATAATTGCAAAACTTAGTGGTTTGAATCTATGTCCCGGATTGAACTGAAAAAAAATATATTTTAAAACAAAAAATAGTAATACACAAGTACACAAATTGCCACGCTTTGATTCCATTTCGAACGAAGCGAGAGAAGTGAAGAATGCTAGTTCTCGTCTTTTTCTCAGTCTCATTCTTTCTCCTCCTCATTCTCTTGTTCAGATTCGCCACCGCTCATGGTAATCTTCGTTGCAAATTTCAATCGACTATTGAAATTGAATAGTTAGAAATGCGAACAATTTGATTTTCTGTCTTTGTTGCCTTTTTTTCCGTATTCAAATTCATAGGCGACTTCACTTTAATGTCCAAAAAGCATGTCAAGCGAGAGGAAATTGAAGATAAGGTCAGCTAATTTCGAGTTTTTATTTTTTTATTTTTATAAGAACTTATGTTCTTCAAGCACTAGTATCCTTCATCAGACTAATCATCATTTTTTTTCTGATGTTAATCCAACTATGTTGTATCAGGTCGTTTGGATTACTGGTGCTAGCCGAGGAATTGGTATTGTTCTGAATATGTTGCGTTCTTAAATTATTTTTACTATATTTCGCTTTAATAGATCAAGAATCTACTGCTAATTTGTCTCTCTCTATGCTCAATTATAAGATTACCGTTATTTGCTTTATTTGACATATTTCTTAGCTTCTCAAAATTTCCGTTGAATGCAGGGGAGGTTCTTGCAAAACAACTTGCTGGTTTGGGGGCCAAGCTTATTATTTCTGCACGGGATGAAGCTGGGTTAGAGAGAGTGAAGAACGAGCTCTCTGGTTTGCATTGTTACATAAAAATTAGCGGAAGTGTCTTATTCTGTGATAATTTTTTGGCTCTCTAAAGCAGCTTTTGATCCGTCACAGGTAAATTTGCACCTAACGAAGTCAAAGTTTTACCCTTAGATTTGGCATCTGGGGAAAATAAGCTGAAAGAGGCTGTAGAGATAGCAGAATCCCTTTTTCCTGGCTCTGGTGTGGATTATATGATCCATAATGCAGCTTTTGAGCGTCCCGTAAGTGACTAATATTTTGTATATATTTACTTAGCCTGAATAATGTTATCATGAATTTAATTAGTCTTTTAAGTTTTTGAATGATTTTGAAACATGCCGGTAAAGATATTGACATTACACCTCACGATATTGTGATACTTGCCTATTTGAGAACCGTCAGTTGTCAATTTTTAATGTTCGTGTCATTCTTGTGAACAAGTGTACTTAGTTCTTCAACTAGCCTTTGGCTACTAGCATACAAGTGTTCATATTAATTGATAAAGGCAAGAGCCCATGCTTTTCTGTACGTGCAAATATTGATTTGTTGCTTTATAGTTCTCCTTAGTAATATAGCATAGCATGTGATACTTCTAGAAATTGATTAATCTAGAATTTCCTATGAAACTAATTCAAGGAGGACACAATAATAAGCTGGTTATATTTCAACATATCATTTTAATTCGTATGCCATAGATTACAGTGTGCTGTATATCAGGTGAATTCCAGTTAGCATGGATCTAAATTTTTATGTTAAAGGCCGAAGCTGTTAATGGATGAGGTGGCAACTTAATTGTGTTGTTATTTGGTATCAGTTGGGAGTTGTATCGACTAGGTGTAATAGTTTACTTTTAAATTTGTTCATATGAAGAAAAAAAAAAAAACCACGGAGGCGTTACAACAGCCAAAATGCACCTTAAATGAACTTTGCTTTCATGGTGTTTTTTTTTTCGGGCACGCCATCAACTCTTGTTTCTCTTCCCTTGTTGAGCTCTCACTATTTGATTTTTCTCTCCCATCAATCTGATAAATTTTTCTCCTCCGTCACCATTCATTTGAATCTCTAATGCCATAGACTGACCGAGATTGTTCTCTCATGTTGATGGTTTTTGCTTAGTTAGACGTCCAATCATTACTTTCCAGACTTGTTGAGTCTCAAGATAGTTTTTTGAATTTTTTGCAATCTGTTCCCGACTTAATCGCTGGTTCATATCATGTTCTTTACTTTGAGCTTTATCTGCATAAAGTGTTTCAGCATTTCTCCCCCTTTTCCTGGTTGGATCATGCCTTGTGTTGAGTCTTATAAATTTGCTAGCTGCTTTCTGCTGGGTTCATGATGTTGCTTTGATTTTCCTATCGAAATTGTGCTCTCTGGGTTTTTTTGCTGCTGAAATTGTGATGTTTCTTTGGTTTTTTTAAAATGTTTCTGCTTAATTTTGGATGGAGAAAAATCAGTTGAACAAGCTAACCATTGCGTTTCTGTCCATCTTCTCTCCCTTATTTCTTTTTCCTTTTTCTTGCTGATAGTTAGTAAATGTCATGACTTGGTTTTGTTTAATCCAGCCCAATTCTGTGGAGTGCATTTCAGGTTGGGTTTATATGTGAATAAGTTTGGGTTAATCAGCTTGGCTATACAGTCAACCTTAAGATTTGGATTGGTACTAAAAAAAAAAGCTTGAAATTAAACCCAATCCTATCTATGAACACCCCTACAGTTACACCTTTTGTGCAAATTCCAATTATCATATTGAGTCTAATGAGTAATGATTCCGTCAAAAAGCTCCGCATGCTCTGTTTTGTTTTGTCTGTCTATATCAGTTTAACAATCTTTCTATGCTTTGATATCTGTGTTTGTTTATTGTTACAGAAAACTACAGCTTTGGATGTATCCGAAGAAAGTCTGAAGGTATGGATGAATAAACAAGTGACGATTTGGTTTCTGAACTGTTATTGACTTCTGAGATGGATTGATTTGATATTCATTACTATTCATCTTTTGGTTATTGACATAGCCATTTCTTGTGTTATCTTTCTGTTTCTATTATTAACTCTTGTTAACTATGTATAATGTGCTCAATTCTTACGTCTCTTTTTTACTATTTTCAGACAACATTTGATGTCAACGTTATTGGGACCATTTCTCTCACACGGCTTCTTGCACCTTTTATGTTACGACGGGGACAAGGTCATTTTGTTGTTGTAAGTGGAAGTTACTGATGCTACTTATGTTTTGCCATTGTTTACATAATTTAGACTCAGCGTTGCATCTTAAATTGATTTGATAATATCAGTGTGGCCAGACCTTGAATATGCTATTCTGAAGAACTAAAAATGTCTATTGCCGGTTCAAGCTTCAGGTTGTTACGTGTTACCTGATACTCGGACAGTTAATTTTTGTCATGAGATTTACTACTTTTTCGTATCATTGGACAATGTAGTGATGCACATCTGTCAATGATCTAGTTTTTGAGCTAGTGATTGTTGCTACATCGTTGTAACTGTCGTAATTGTAGAATTTTCCGTATTTGATATTTGGACCATTGTCATTTTATTTTTCATGTATCTATCTTGTTTCTTTCCTTTTATTTCCTCTCACTTGTATGATAATCTAAATTGTTGATTTCTAATATGTTGTTGCCTTTTTGATTTCTTCCAGATGAGCAGTGCTGCGGGAAAGACACCTGCTCCAGGACAGGCTGTATATTCTGCATCAAAGCATGCTCTGAATGGTTATTTTCATTCTTTACGATCAGAGGTAAGATGAATCTAATGTGTTTGTGCTTATTTTTGAGATTACAGTAGGGACTTATACCTGTTGTAAATGAAGGAATATGAATATGCCTTCCTATACTTGGCGTTGTTTACTTACATTTTGGAGGAACTCCTTAGATAGGCTAGAGTCTACCAAATTAGATACTAACATCTTAGGCTCTAGAATTTTTTGTTTTTAAAACTTAAGCTTATAAACACTACTTCTAACAATGAGATTTTATGTTTTGTTATTAACTTTCTACCAATGTTTTCAAAAACTAAATCTAAGTTTTGAATATAAAAAGTAATTTTCAAAAACCTTTTTTTTAAGAAAAAAAAATTGACTAGGAATTCAAGTTTCTTTAACAATGTTGAAAACAATAATCGGAAAATTGGGAGGAAACATGTATAAATTTAAAAAACTAGGCCTCTATTTGATAACAATTTAGGATCTTCGAGGAATCCTAACTTCTCATTTAAGTCACAAGAGTTCAACATACGGGGAGAAGTTCTCCCCTTTTCTCTTTACTTTTCCCTATTTAACTAAAAGTCTAAAACAACCCGGTACACACTGTTACAACACAACTAGAGTCAACAACTTGTACTTAGCTTCATTGTATAATATCTCAGCAAATCTATCCCTATCCCCTTTTTTCTGTTTTGGTAAAAGTGGTTCAACCACCCATTGTTCAGTCTTGTCGAGAGTCTCTCTCTTTGCTTTATTTAAAGCCTCTCGCTGTATGGTATTGAAGACTTATTAAGAAAATAGTGAATTCCCTTTTTGTCTCTTCTCTCTATTTCGTATTCTGGTATCAGAGCCAATAATGGCTAACCCCACGAATGATCCTTTGAATGTTTCCCTTCCCTCTTTTGAACCAATTAATCCGAACACTTCTGCTGCCAAGAATTCCACCGATTCCGCCTATGTGAAGAAAAATCCTGATGCATATGAAGTTAGATCTGGAACTTGTCCAATCGGCTCCCCACCGTTCGTTAACTTATTGAATCAAGTAACTTCGATCAAGTTAGATCGCAACAATTTTCTGCTGTGGCAAAACATTGCTCTTCCCATCCTTCGCAGTTGCAAACTTGAAAGTCACCTGACAGGTAAGGATGAATGCCTTGAACATTCTATTATTCTTCCTCCTTTAGAGGACGAACCCAAACGCCTCACTCTCCCAAATCTAGAGCATGATATATGGTTAGCAACTGATCAGCTCTTGGTTAGCTGGTTATACAATTCAATGACAGCAGAAATGGCTTCTCAAGTAACTGGATATGACACAGCTAAAGATCTATGGGAAGCTCTACAAGAGTATTATGGCCTACAAGTTACATCTCAACAAGACTATTTCATCTATGGGAAGCTCTAGAAGAGTACTATGGCCTACAAGTTGCATCTAAACATTACTATTTCAAAAGAATGCTTCAGCAGACAAGGAAAGGCAGTATCAAGATGTCTGACTATTTAGCTTTAATGAAAGGATATGCTGACAATTTATACTTAGCAGGCTCTCTGGTTAGTACACGAGATCTAATTCATATTGCAGGACTCAATGAGGAATACACTCCCATTGTAGTTGTCTTACAGAATCAAGATTTGAGTTGGACTGCTGTCCAAAACAGACTTCTCACCTGTAAGAATCGTCAAGAGCAGATTCAACTCTCAAAGGGTTTGGTGTCTATCAATCAACCGTCAGCCCATGTTGCCAATTCAAACTCAAATCAGGGGAGTCCTAATCAACAACAGAATCGAAACACCAACAAGAACTACAGAGGTAGAGGAAGGGGCCGTGGAGGTAGTACTCGTTTAATATGTCAGGTATGTGGAAAACCTGGACATTCAACAGCTATTTGTTACTATCAATTTGAAAAGAACTTCAATAATCCTCAAAATTTTGGTAACTCTTCTTTCAATCAGAACAAGAACTCCACTCCAACAGCCTTGATAGGCCATTCCAAAGCACCTCCATGATTCAGCTTGGTATCTTGACAGTGGAGCAGCCAATCATCTGACCTCAGACTTGGCAAATCTCACAGTGAAATCCAAGTGTTACCTTGGTATCTTGACAGTGGAGCAGCCAATCATCTGACCTCAGACTTGGCAAATCTCACAGTGAAATCCAAGTATACAGGTAACGACATGATTATCGTTGGTAATCGGCAACAACTCCCTATTCGTTATATTGGTAGCACTAGTATTAGAGGAAATGCTAGAAATATTGTTTTGAAAAGTTTGATGCATGTTCCTTTGGTAAGGAAAAATTTGATTAGCATATCCCGTCTTACTATGGATGATTCAGTGATTGTTGAATTTTATGATTCCTTTTGTGCTGTTAAGGACAAGGAAACAAGGAAGGTTCTTCTGGAAGGAACAATTAAGGATGACTTGTACCAGGTAAAAGACAACCTCAACCCAAAAGAATCAAGAAGTCTCTGGGTAGAAATTTAATTTTGTGGCTTTTGTTTCATGTTTGACTGATGGGAGATAAGATAGAACCCTTGCTTGTTACCTCTCCTGGCAGTCATTATGTTTTGTATGCTTCTAAAGATGTTTGGCATAGTAGGTTGGGCCATCCATCCACTCGAATCCTTGATCAAATTCTGACTTCTCGTAATATTAAAACTAAGATGAATGAAAAGGTATCCTTTAGTGAGGCTTGTAAGTATGGTAAATCTCATAGACTTCCGTTTTCACTTTCTTCATCACATGCTTCACATCCTCTGGATCTTATTCACACGGATCTTTGGGACCAGCACCTATGAAATCAGTTGATGGTTATGTTTATTATATCAGTTTTGTGGATGATTTTAGTCATTATACTTGGATCTTTCCGTTAAAATTCAAAAGTGATACTATAGTTGTCTTGAAATATTTTAAACATCAAGTTGAGAATCTTCTTGACAGAAAAATTAAAGAAGTTAGATGTGATGAAGGAGGTGAGTTTAAACCATTAATACATTTTGCTTCTGAAAATGGCATTAAAGTTCCACTTGCTTGTTCTTATACTTCAGCCCAAAATGGGCGTGTTGAAAGGAAACACCGGCATATTGTGGAGACAAGACTATCCCTCCTTGCTCAGGCCAAAATGCCCCTAGCCTACTGGTGGGAAGCATTCCATATAGCTGTTTATTTGATTAATCGTATACCCACTGCTGCTTTACATGGAAAAGTTCCTTTCACCACTTTACACAAGATGGAACCCGACTACCATGCCCTCAAAACTTTCGGATCAGCTTGCTATCCTTGTCTCAGGCCATACCAGTCCAATAAGTTTGATTTTCATACTCAGAAGTGTGTGTTTTTGGGATATAGTGGTAATCATAAGGGCTATCGGTGTTTGAGTCCTTCAGGCAGAATTTACACATCTAGACATGTATGCTTCAATGAACAAGACTTCCCTTTCTCTACCAATTTTCTCCACAACCCACCAGCGGCAAATAATGAACCCTCTTCCATCTTATCATGGCTCTCAATTCCTCAATTCTTATCCAATTCCCCCCAGACCAATCCAGTCTCCTCCACCATACCCCATACTGAATCTCCCAGCCCTTACCCATCCCCATCTTATACTCACCCTCTCTCTGATCCTATCAGTCCCTTGCCTATCAACCCTGCATCTTCCTCACTGTCAGCCTCCCCTGATATTCCAGCCACTGCCCCTGATCCACCCCAACCCAACACCCACTCTATGATCACTCGGGGGAAAGCCCGCATCTCCAAACCAAAACATTTCTTTGGATGTCTGTCCCACACTACTCTCAAAATTGATTGGACTCAAACTTGAACCCCAACGTTTCAGCGATGCTATATCTGTGAACGTTTGGCACCAGGCCATGGCTGAAGAGTTTGCTATCCTCATTTGAAATCATACAAGGGATTTGGTTCCTCCTGATCCACAGCAACACCTTGTTGGCAATAAGTGGGTTTTTAAACTAAAAAGGGCTGCCAACGGTTCCATTATTCATTATAAAGCTCGGTTGGTTGCTAAAGGTTTCTCCCAGATGCCTGGAATTGATTTTCATGAGACATATGGTCCGGCTATTAAACTTGTCACCATTCAGTTAGTTCTTACACTTGTTGTCACTTGGAATTGGCCTTTCCAACAGCTTGATGTTAGCAATGCTTTTCTCAATGGCCCCCCTCCACGAAGTTGTGTATATGCCTCAACCGCAAGGGTTCGAAGATCCTCAACATCCACATCACGTTTGTCGATTACGCAAAGCTCTTTATGGCCTAAAACAGGCCCCTTGAGCATGGTACGAACAACTTCGACTTACACTTCTTCAATGGAATTTTCATCAGTCTAGGGCGGATCCTTCACTATTCTTTTTTCGAGTTGGATCTCAATTCATTATTTTACCAGTGTATGTTGATGATATATTGTTAACAGGGTCCTCTTCAACTCTCCTTAGTCAACTAGTATCTCAGCTGCATAAAAAATTTGTCATTCGGGATCTTGGTGCCATTCATTACTTTTTGGGAATTCAAGTTCATCGGAATTCCAATTGGTTCCATCTCTCTCAAACCACCTATGTTCAGGACCTACTTAAGCACCTATCTCTACACCACATCAAATCTACCCCTACTCCTATGACCTTTAGGCTTTTCATACTTCACATAAGCCTTTTCTGACCCCCCTCTCTATTGCAGTACCCTTGGTTCTTTGCACTATCTCCTTCTCACTCGGCCTGACATTGCATTTGCTGTAAACAAACTTAGCCAGTTTGCTCAAGCTCCCACCGTTGTCCACTGGAAAGCCCTCAAATGTTCTGCATTACACTCATGGCACCTCCAACTTAGGCCTTCATCTTCAATCAATTTCATCCTTTTCCCTCACTGCCTTTTCTGATGCCGATTGGGGGCTGCCTGCCCCATTGATCGCCGGTCTGTGAATGGTTTTTGTGTTTATTTTGGCTCTTCTCTTATTTCTTGGTCCTCCAAGAAACAACAGGTGGTAGTTCGTTCCAGCACTGAGTCTGAATACCGTGCTCTTGCTCATGCTACGTGTGAATTAGCTTGGATTAAGTCTCTACTCGGCGAACTGAACTCTCCATTTACCTATCAAATACTCCTATCATCTGGTGCGACAAGATTAGTGCTTCCACCATTGCTCAAGCAATCCCGTTGCTCATGCTCGCACTAAGCACATTGAGATTGACATTCACTTTGTTCGTGATCAAGTGTTGGCTCGCCAACTTAATATTCATTATGTTCCGTCCCTTGATCAACTAGCTGATTTTCTTACTAAACCACTTCATCTATTGCGGCTCACCTATCTTCGTGACAAACTCGGCCTCTCCTTCTCCGACGCTCGTTTGAGGGGGGATGGTACAACACAACTAGAGTCAACAGCTTGTACTTGGCCTAACTGTATAATATCTTAGCAAATCTATCTATACCTCCTTTTTTCTGTTTTGGTAAAAGTGGTTCAACCACCCACTGTTCAGTCTTGTCGAAGTTCTCTCTCTTTGCTTTATTTAAAGCCTTTTGCTCTCGCTGTATGGAATTGAAGAATCATGAATTCCCTTTTTATCTCTTCTCTCTATTTGTATTTCCCACTAATAAATATTCCTAGGACTAAATCATTACTTTGAATTTCTTTATAGGAGTCCACTTTGAATTTCTTTATTGGAATCCACCGACTACTCATTCAAATAATTGAATTACAAATAAAGAGAAGTACTCAACCATATCTAAAATTTAAAATAAATAAAAATAAACAAAGTAAAATTCTGGATCGTAAAATTCCTTCTTTCCTTCCCACTTAAAAGATACCCTTGTCCTTTTTTTTGAAAAAAAAAAGAAAAACAAGGATATCCTTGTCCTCAAGGGTGAGAATAACTCTAGCCAGCTTGGATTGAGTACTTGAACATTTTCTCCCATGGGTCCTTTTTTCTCTTTAAACGTTTCTCCGGTGGGTTTTTTCCACCTATAGCCTCTTTGATCTATAAGTCACCACCACATCTTCCTTGATTATGATGCATTATTGATTAAATAATCTTTTATATTAATAAGTTAACTTAAAATTATTTTTTTTTTAAAAAAAATACGAACATGAGCAAGTCATCTAAAATATATTTTTCTTATCTTAAAATTTTAAAAAAAATTCCATTGATTTTTAGTTTTAAAATTTTTTTTTTAGTTCAACATTTGATTGGAGTGGGGATTGAGCCATAGACCTCTGGAATTGATAATTGGTACCTTATCCACTAAGCTATGCTCAGATTTCATTTTTGAACTATTGTTAAATAAATATGGATAAACGAATGACTCTTTTCAAATATAACAAAAAGAACCAAAATATTTACGAATATAGCAAAATTTCACTGTCTATCTGCGATAGAACACAATAGACTACTAGACACATATAGTAGTCTATCGCGATCTACCGTGGTCTATCGCAAATAGACTGTATATTTTGCTTTAGTTGTAAATATTTTCAGCAGTTTTGCTATTTAAGATAATTTCCCATAAACTGAAAAGAATAATTCTTTTAGATAAAGATAATATTATTATTTGTTATAATCAAATATTTTAGGGCAATTTTTATAAATAGAAAAAATATTACCGATAGAAATCTATTGTGGTCTATCGCTGATAGACAGCAAAATTTTTCTATATTTTTAAATAGTTTGCCTCATTTTGCTATATTTGAAAAGAGCCCTTAAATATAACATAAATTCTATAATCTTAACTCAAAAAAACTTTGGTAATGATCTTATTTGTACCTGATAGCTCTGAAGTCACTCACTCTTTTCACCTCTGACGCCTTGTGGATAAGAAAAATATAAGTTCAATTGAGGGTAGCATTGATTTGTCCCTAAAATCTTGGAACAATTTCCTAGTATTAGATTTGATGACGTTCCATAATTGTTTTGGAAGACTTCTACCGTAAAACTGGATGTTAAATTTTGTACCCTTTCTCTGCTACTTTTTCCTTTTCTCGAATAGTTTGATAGTCTACCTTTTATTTATCTTATATTATCATGTACCGTCTCTTTTTCTTTTATATTGCTACAATGGAATCCCAGCTCTACCATAAAGGAATTAGAGTGACCGTTGTTTGTCCTGGACCAATTGAAACGTCAACTGGCTCAGGTACAGAAGCCATCGGGAAGGAAGGTGTATCTGAGGTATGTAGATCTTATTTTATCTTGGGTCGATCATAATCGGATTCAAATATATATACTTGTTGGAACTCTTCCCTCTCCTCAGTTCAAATTGATCAATTTGATTTATTATTAGGGGTTGACTTAAATAAAAATCCATCTAAATAAAAGGATTAGGGGAATGAGTTGAGTGATAGTGGCCACTTTCCCAACATTTTATTTCCTAGAAGTTCCTAGCATCAAATGTAATAGGGTTAGACAATTGTCCTGTGAAAATAATCAAGGTGCGTGCAAGTTGGCCCAAACACTTTTGGATATAAAGAACAATGATTAATTTGATTTAAAACGACTTGTTCTGTTATCATTTGTACATTTTTATGCATAATCTCTTGGACATGTTATTTATTTGCTTGATGACATTAGATATGGGTGACTCGACATGCTAACCCGGTAAGTAATAGGGATGTTATTAGGGATATATTAGTATGGGAAAATTTCAATTTATATCCCTAGGAGTTTTTAAATCTTAAACTGAAAATTGTATCAATTTAAATTTTGAACTTTTGTAAGTGAATTAATTTACACCCTCCATCGCATTTTGTTTGGAAAGATCTTATGTGAAACTTTTGTATCAATTAAACTCCTAAACTTTCATAAGTGAATCAATTTAGACATTTATTCATAATTTTGTTTGAGAATCCATGCATGCATTTACTCTAACAATCTATTTTGTAAAATCAATATTGGAAGAAGTCTACACACGTTAGAGAATTAATGTGTAGATGATTTTCAAAGGTGATTGTAATAGAGGGAGATTGTAAAATCAATATTGGAAGAAGTCTACACACGTTAGAGAATTAATGTGTAGATGATTTTCAAAGGTGATTGTAATAGAGGGTCTAAATTGATTGGCTTATAAAAATTTAAGAGTTTAATTAATTAAAATTTTAAATTTCACACGATATTGGTTAATTGAAATATGGAAGAGGGTGTAAATTGATACACTTACGAAAATTCAGGATTTAAATTGATACAATTATTAGTTCATAGTTTAGATTGATACAACCTCCAAAGTTTAAGGGCATAAATTGATATTTGCCCTGTAAGTAATTAGTGAGAGAAGTTGTTAGGGCATTGGTTATAAATAGAGGGAGTGGGAATGAGAAAGGGGGAAATATTTTAGTGAGTGATTTAGGAATGGTCCAAGTACCTTAAACACTTGGTTTATCTTGTACTTTGGTTATTCTTTATCACTCCATATATTTGGGGTCTATCGGAAGATTTATTAAAACTTTAATGTACGCTTCTGCTTTCCATTAATTAGGGGTTGTACTGCTTGCTGTGTATCTATGACATGCTAAATAGAGTTCATATTGAGTATTCTTCACTCTGCGTTTCGTGCAGAAGCGGCTTTCATCAGAAAGATGTGCTCAGTTAACAATTATTGCTGCTACCCATAATCTAAAGGAAGTTTGGATATCATATCAGGTATTCATTTTGAAATGATTCACAAACGTATCAGGAAGTATTTATCTTTGTTGATTAAATTGCTTCCAAGTAGACTTCTCCTTTTAGTGATCTTCTTTGAAGCTTCTATGACAGCAAACTGTCGCTTTATACAAGCCATATTGATCATTTTAGAACATGTATGGGAGTGATTCTAAAATGGTTAAAATTACTTTTGTCATTTTTATAATTGTTATGAAACATGTTTTAAATGATTCAAAACCGATTTTGATAAATGAAAATTGGATTTAAAAGTATAAAATTAAAGAGTGATTCAAGGCTTATTTCAAAGTAATTTTGTGCGTGACAAAAATGATTTTAACAATTTCAAAAGCACTCTCAAACATGCGCTTACGGTGTTTATTATTTAAAAAAAGTTAAAAAAGAGTTGCATCCATATCTTGAAGTCTGAAAACCAAGTTTTCCATTGACATTGATGTCTAATGAATCCTAGTTAAACATATATCATGGTAAATGGTCCCAAACTGGGGATCTTGTACATACATATGCTAAGTGTTTTCTTTAACTCTTATTTTTGTGAGAATTTGACATTTGATTTGTTGATTCTTGTAGCCTGTCCTTGCTGTTATGTATTTGGTTCAATACATGCCAACAATCGGCTACTGGCTCATGGATAAGGTATTCTCTGGTTCCGAGTTCGTAACAATTTTGGTATTATTTAATATCTGCCAGTGTGTTTTTGTCTTGGTCTCTATGTATTTTGAAGTTGTGTGATTTGAATTGAATAATTTCGAGTCCTATCCTGAATGGGAATATGTAAAATTTACTTGTAGATTGGTGGGAATCGTGTTGAAGCGGCTGCTAAGAAGGGCAATACGTACTCGTTGAGTTTGTTATTTGGAAAAAATAAGTCGTCTTGAGTATGATTCGACCAGCTGAATTCAACATTGTTAAGACTTGAATAAGTCAAAGGTTCAACTTCATACTCTTAATTGAACTCAGAATTGTAATATATAAATAGATAGACAGACGTATAAACACATACTCGGTCTTGCATCTCTTGTCGGCCATTGTGCCGTTTAGTTGGTTTTTGGTTTCCTTGTATAAAAAATAAAATTAAAAAAAACAATTGTGGGAGAACATATTTTAATTAATAAATTTACATAAGAGATTTTTACATGGATAATCTTCCCTACACCATATATTTCATAAAGGTCCTATATTTTGAATTATTTTCATGAACTTTTAACATTAATTTTGGACCAATTTAACCTTCACTATTAAATCTAAATTTTTTAAATCTATAATTATTTCCTTATTTGCATAATTTCGGAACTTGACTTACTTTTAAATTAATGATTTTCGATTACTTAACTTATAATACATAATCTTTTTTTAATGTTTGCTTTCATTTTAGGAATTTATTTTAATTCATGATCATTTTGTATATTCACCAGTTTGTCCAATCAATTACAATTTTTCCTTTTTAACATATTTCAAACTTTAAATTAAAATTCAGAATTTCTAATTTTAATGTATTGCATTATAGTTGCAAATTTTCATTTTTATGTTTTGTTTTTATTTATATATATAGGATTTATTACAAATATATACGAGGTTTATTTCAGATGTATTTATAACAAATATAGATTCAATGTTTGTTATATAATATATACCTCATATTTTAATTTGTGGACTTTACATGTACAACTTAAATAAAAATGTCTAATGAAATAATTGTTTAAACTTTTTTATTTTTTACATGAGCAGCCTAATAAGCTATTATTTTACACAAATGCTATATACATTACGGTCTTCAAAGGAAACTAACAAATTTAATAAAAAATTAAATTAAATTTTAATTAATCCCCCTCACCTCAAATTTAACAAAAATGAATAAAAGGAGTCATGTTTGGATTCTCGCTCTAGTTACTCGTTAGACACAATTGCAATTTTTTTCTTTCTGAAAAAACTATAGAACAAACAAGAGAGGAAAAAAGCTACAGAACGAAGAATAAGAAAAATGCTGAAGAAGAAAGGAAAACAAGAAGAAAAACACAGAAAAATGAAAGAAGAAGAGGAAGAAGACGACAACGAAGGTCAAAATTGTTTTCAGATTTAGGGTTAATTTTCATTTGCTACCAAGAAAGAGGTCCTTGCAATTATTCCCCCTTGACCGCTCCTCCCCCTAACCCTAATTTTCTTCTCCCTCATTCACCAACTACAACCTTTCACCATTTTTCTTCTCTCCCACTCAAAATTTTCTAAAGTTGCACAAGAAGCATGTGAAGCATCGTGAGGAAGATCGGGTACCAGTAGCCATTGAAGCTTAGAAGGTATTTGTCGAGAAGAATGCCATTGCTGGATAAGTACCATGAGAGTATAATTACCATCGTCAATATGTTTCGCGATGTTTGTGTAGAAAAAGTTTTCGATCGTTAGACATCAACATACGCGATCGCTTACATTAGCCTATGCGATCGCTGACATTAACGTACATGATCGCTTACATCAACGTACCCGATCGCTCAATTTTTGTTTTGCAATTTTGTTTTAGTCATATTTTCATGTTCTTTCCAACCATGCATGTAAACTGAATAAAAACTTAAATAATATAATCTTTGAGTTTATTACTTCAAAAGTAAATTTTATCTAAGTTTAAATGTTATAATGCCATTTATGTTCATTATTTTTTTAGTATTTTGCTCAATTTATAAGCATAATCAGAAAGAACACGAAAAAAAAACATATGAAAATGAGTGGTCATTTAGCTAAAATGGAGTTGTATCAATAGAAATATAACAAAAACGAAATTGCAAAGTGGTCGCGCTCCATGATGTAAGTGATCGCCCACCTTTTCTACACGCACAATAATTTTGTTTTTGCCATATCCGTCGTTACAACTCCGTTTTAGCTAAATGACCACTCGTTTTCATACGTTTCTTCGTATTCTTTTCAATTATGCTTGTAGATTGAGCAAAATGCTAAAAAATAATGAATATAAGTGGCATTATAATATTTAAACTTGGATAAAATTTACTTTTGGAATATAAAGTCAAAGATTGTTTAATTTTTTATTCAATTTACATCCGTGGTTGGAAAGAACAAAAAAACTTATGAAAACGGATGGTCATTTAGCAAAAATAGAGTTGTATAGACGAAGATATAACCAAAACAAAATTGCAAAACAAAATCTGAGCGATCATGTATGCTAATGTAAGTGATCATGTACGTTTATGTCAGTGATCGCATACGCTGATGTAAGTGATCGCATACGCTGATGTAAGCGGTCGCATACGGTTTGGGGTGTTAAAAAAATCTGGTAACCCGACCAACCCAGATTACCCAACCCAACCCTTTGGGTTGGGTGAAAATTTTGAATTTTTTTTATTTTAGGGTCGGGCCTCGGGTTGTTAGGTTTTCTATACAGGTCGACACGACCCGACCCGTATATAATATATGTATTATTATTATATTTTTTAAGTTTTAACCTAAATGTATGATCGAGAGAGAGAGAGAGTGAGAGTGAAAGCGTGGAACACACATGCCATTTTATCATAAGCATCATCTATCTCTCTTGCTCTCTCTCACACTCTCGCTCTCGCTTTCTCTCGCTCTCTCTCAACCCGGTGACCCAACCCGACTCAACCTGAAAATATTGGGTTGGGCTGGGTTGGGTTGACCCTCCAAAATGGAACCGATAGGGTTGAGCATAGGCCAACTCAAATTTTCAGGTTGGTTAAGAAAAAAACCTAACTCGACCCAACCCAACCTGTGTACACCCCTACCTACGGTGATGTAAGTGATTGCATATGCATCAAAGCGATCATGTACTTTTTCTGCACAAACAATAGTTTTGTTTTTGTCATATCTTTGTCGATACAACTCCGTTTTAACTAAATGACCACTCGTTTTCATACTATTTTTCGTGTTCTTTCCTACTATGCTTATAAATTAAGCAACATGTTAAAGCATCTTTTGTTTTAAATGACTTTGAATTTTCGTTTTGTTGTTGTTTGAAGGGAAGAGCAAAAGAGACGTAGACATTACAAAGGAAGAGAGCATTTAATATTGAGGGTAAAAATGGTATTTCACATACCAAAAGGGTTAACAACCAATAAGTTTTTATGAAGATATTAGTGATGTCAAAGTTTTTGTTTTTTTTTTGTGTCATTTTGTACAATTTTCCTATAGAATATAGATAGGAAGGAATACATATTTATATAGACATTATTGTCATAGTATATGTACGGGGTTATTTCTAAATTTTGTTTTCAATTTTTAAATGTATATTGGTTTATTTTTTCAAATAATTTGAGAATGACTAACTGTATTTTGTTTCATAGTTATGTCGTAATTTATCAAGTATTAGAATTAATAAAGATGAAAATGTATAATATGCAGTATATATTTGCAAAATAAATAAATATATATGTATATATATGATAAATTATGTGGAATATATATCTTAATAGACATAAGAGATATATATTACACGGATAGTCTTATTTCTATAAGTTTATTGCTAGATACTTTGTTAGGATTCTTACACGTAGGGGTGTGCATAGTTTGATTCAATTCGATTTTGGGCAAAACCAAGGACTAAACTGACGTAGGTTGCAGTTTCTAAATTGAACCAACTCGATCCGATGTAGGTCAGTTTCGTTCGGTAAAAATTGCTTTTTTCCTTCTTCTTCTTCCTAAATGTAAATAAACACATTTCGGATGTGTTGCACAGTGAATTACCTCTCAACAATCAATGATTCAACGTAAATCTATTTGGCCCACTCAAGACTCAGCATAAATCAATTTTTTTCGTTAAAAAAAAAAAAAAAACTGGAGGACTGTTACACTCGAAGTGGTGGTGACTATCGATCTCGATGGAGCTAAGGTCTCGATTTGAAGGGGACTGGAGGGAAGTCATCGAGGTCTGGGTGGCAGCGTGCGAGAGGAGAAGGTGAAGTTTGAAGATTGAAGGTGAAAGAAAAGGAAGAATATCGTGCGTGGGAGGCTAAGGTTCTTTTTAGGGATTTTATTTATTTATTTTGGATTCTTATTAGGTTGCTGAGGTGGTAGGCTTGTTATATTAAAAGAAGGGCTAGGTTGGGTTGGCTCATAAAAACATAAAACACATGTATAATCATGTTAGGTTTTATGTCCAAAAACTCGTAGTTTGTAAATTATGGAACTTCTTTTTAATAAAGTTGTTATCGAGGTTTATTCAGTAAAGTTGTTATTGAATATGTGAATTGCATTTATTAAGTCCAATAAACTAATAGCCCTTGGCTATATGGTGAATACTTAGACTTTATGTTTTGATATAAAAGTGTATCAAGTTTAGGAAATAGCCAAAATGGTCCTTGGTTTAGGGACACTATAGATGCGGCCCACTTTGAATTTGATACAAATGATGTGATTCTAAATCATTCATGTAGAGACATGTGAGTGGGGGCATTCTATGCAATGAGTTTGCATAATACTGGACCATGAAATAATCATTTTTGCTTTGTAACATCGTTTATTGTTAAAACTAATTATTTCAATCTGATGACTTAGGTAACTCGATCTTAACCCTGAACTAACTATGAACTCCTGTTTGTTTGAGATTATCCTTTAATCTACATGGGTGAGAGTGGCCCGAGTTCACCAACTTAATAAGCCCCCCATTTTAGGGATAAGACCAAGCAGATAGTTTGGGACATAGCCCTACAAGATGAAATTCACTCCTACCTAATTTTGTAGATATATTTCTATCCACTTGACATAGTCCTGCTAGGACAAATACGTTGTTAAATAATCAATCATGCTAATTTTCACTTAATTCAGTATCTCGACCATTCCAGTGGTATAATTCAGTAGCCTGAATATTGTAGTGGTATAATTCAGTAGCTTGAATATTCCGGTGGTATAGCTCAGTAGCCCGAATATTCTAGTGAATTTGGATGATTTAGAATACTTAAGGTGGATTTTGATGATTTTGCATGGAATTTGATGAAATTAATGAATTACTTTTCTACCCTTCAAAAGACATATTAAATGTTTTAATTACTTCTACTTACCTACCATCAACCAACCAAAATAAATGTTTTAACGAAGCTAAATGACCAAAACATTTGTCAATAAGAAATTTTCACCAAATTTCTCAAGAAGCTGTCCTCTACACTAAAACATCTAAACAACCCAAAGTTTCACTTCTCAACTCCACAAATTTGAGTTTTATCAATGTAAAAAGGAATGTATTGTTTCATTTTGTATTCGTTCAACTTTTCTTGTTACAAATTCTTGTATATTTATCTTTTTCTGAAATAATTACCTACCAAAATAATGTCTTATATACTAATCGGGACAAAAAATAGTTTAAAAAGGAAGAAATTGGAATTTTTCACTGATTACACCCGACAGGCTTTATATCAGTGTTACTGGGTATGCCCGGGTCTAGGTGATATGTAGACATGATTAAGCCACGTAAGCCACCCCTAGTTGGGCTTCATGTAGGTACAATTGGGTAACAACTAGCTACCCAGTCAGGCTTTTACCAGGTAGATACAGGGTTTGGGCGAATTTGGGAACCCCCAATGGTTTCCTAGCTGGGTGTGAACTGGGGTAGATGTAGTGGACCTGGTGAGGCCTGGCCGGGCTTTTCCCAGGCTGAAAAATAACCTGATACCGGGGAAGTTGTGTGGACCCGATTTAGCCTTGGTCGGGCAAGCCTCGGGTTCCAATGAAGAAAACTCTAATTTATGATTAATTTGTATGGATTTGTATGTTTAGGATGGTTATGATGGTTTTAGATGGATTTGCATGTTTAAGGTGGTTTGGGTGATTTTGGATGGATTTGCATGTTTAGAGTGAAGTTGGAATATTTTGCATGGATTTGTATGTCTAAATTGAATTTGGAATATTTTTGCATGGTTTTGCATGTTTAGGGTGGTTTTGGATGGATTGCCATGTTTAGAGTGAATTTGGATTTTTTTGAATATTTAAGGTGTTTTTTAATGATTTTGCATGGGATTGGATGAAATTGATGAATTTACATGTTTATGGTGGTTTTGGAGATGGATTTATATGTTTAGAGTGAATTTGGATGTTTTGCATGGATTTGCATGTCTAGATTGAATTTGGAATATTGTTGCATGTGTAGGGTAGTTTTGGATGGGTTTGCATATTTAGAGTGAATTTGGATATTTTGCATGATTTTGCATGGATTTGCATGTCTACATTGAATTTGGAATATTTTTCATGGTCTTGCATGTTTAGGGTGGTTTTGGATGGATTGACATGTTTAGAGTGAATTTGGATTTTTTTGAATATTTAAGGTGGATTTTAATGATTTTGCATGGGATTGGATGAAATTGATGAATTTACATGTCTAGGATTGTTTTGGATGGATTTGCATTGTTTTGCATGATTTTGCATGAATTTGCATGTTTAGTATGGTAAGGTTATTTTGCATGTATGGATGGATTTGCATGTTTAGGGTCGTTTTGCATGGATTTGCATGTTTAGGACGGTTTAGGGTTATTTTGCATATTTATAGTGAATTTGGAGGATTTTAAATATTTAAGATAGATTTTGATGATTTTGATGATTTTGCATGGAATTTGATGAAATTGATTATAGGGAAATGCCTTGCGTTTGGATTTGTTTTGGCAGTGTTTAAAATGAAAGAGAAAAAGATTACAACGGAGGAGAGTTGTGAGGGTTTGACATAGAGATTGGAACGTTGTACAATGAATACTTGAGTGAGGTTTACAAGATAAGCGGTATTAATTCAATAGAGTATGATTTTGTTATTAAATGTATGCTCCAATTGAGGTGCAAAGCTCCAGCATTTGTCATTCGAAATGACGAAGATCTTCACACATTCTTGACATGGGAAGAGGCATCAGTAACACCTCCCTACATATCCATTGCATCTAGGTCAGTCCATTGCAAAATGGAGCAGGATCTTTCATTTTTCCCCATACATAATTTGGCAACACATAACTTGGGGGATGACATAGACCATATATCTCAAACTCAAGTTTTCAATGATTGGTCTTCGAGGGAGACATGTGATAGTGGAGAGGACGTAGTTGCACATCATGTAGAAGAACAACCTATACTAAATTATGGAGGTTCATCTCAATATACAACATGTCCTAACTTGTCACATCCATCTAGTAGTACAATCGTCATGCTAGGTCAGTCTTATTCTTCTGAAGATGTAGAAGTTGGTGATATATCTATGTCTAAAAAGGATTTAAAGATGTAGTTGTCTATGATAGCAATTAGATGTAATTTTCAGTTTATGGTGAAGAAGTCGAACACAATACTTTACAAAGTTAGATGCATTATTGAAAAGTGCTTGAAAAATGCTTTCTATTCTCTCAAATTAAGGGAGTTTATATTAGATTTTACTTGTTTGCTAGTGGTTTTCAAGTTAAAATGAGAAAAATTAGAAGAAATGACCAAAAGAGCAAAACCGAGCAAGAATACGGTGAAAAAGACAAGAAAATTACAAAATTGCCATAATTCGGGCAGCGGCACGGCGCTAAAACCCGAGAGGGGTCTCCGCAAAATCTGCCGCAGCGTCGCGGCACTCTCCAACAGTGCGTGGCACCGTCTGCACACATTCAATAATGTCGCGGCACCAGTTTACCATAAATGAAAAAAATTTATTTTTGGAAAGACTTTTTAGGCAGAATACTCTATAAATTTGGGAGTTTCAGCAGCCCTAATCACCATTCAGAGCACGAAATTACAGACCTAAAGAGCCACAAGAAGGAGAGAATTAAGTGAGAGTTCATAGAAGAGTTCAAAGAGTGAGTTAGTTGCAAGGAAGAGGAAAGAGTTCGAGATAGTCGTAGTGTCATTCGAGTTTCGACGTGAGAGCCAAGGAGATCGTGACAGTGCTACCTCAATCAAGAGCCTGTTTTCAGTAGAGTTTCCCTTTCTTTACACTCTTTCTTTGTTTATTTTGCTTAAACATGTTGCTTCAAGCTATGAGTGGCTAAACTCTTTAGTTTTAGAGTTTTTATGAATTGTTTGTGAATTTATGTTGATATTGTAGACTTTCATGGTTTTGTTGGAATGATTATGCTTTTCATTGTTATCGTGTTTAATTATTGTAGATTGACCATCTTCACATGTTAGGTTATATGTATGATTGAGAGATTGTATGTTTAACTTGATTTATAACAATAAATTGTTGTTAATCTATCACGAGAGTAGTTAGGTTGACAATAAAAGTTGCTAAAGATTATTCTTAATGCCATGTAATTTGTATTGGTTTCAAGAGATTAGTAATCAATTGAATTGCATGAGAAAGAGTTGTTTTTTAGAGAAAATAACTTGGAATTAAGTTTCTAGACTTAGGCATATGAATTACAATAAAATCCATGAAATCTATAATATTGCATGATAAAATAAACAAAGATTCATTACCCTAGAACTCTCTTTGACTCTTGTGTTTCTCACTTTATTACTTTCCTTATTTGGTTTATATTTTCCATAATTCACAAATTCAATTCCAATCCTCAAATAAAATTGATTCAACTCTAGAACAGCTAAGTAACTTAAACCTTCACAATTGGATCTCCAGTGAAACGATATTCAGACTTCACCGTCTTATATTATAACTTGACCCGTACACTTGCGATTAACAGTCAAAGTGCGCATCAATTATGGAAGAATGTAAATGGAGACTAAGAGCCGTTAGACTGAAAAACTGTGATGTCACACCCCCTCCCAGATTCCCTTTCTAACCTAGAAGTGGGTGCGACCTACACACACACTCGTCTCCATATATCTTGAAACATAAATCAATACCAGATCAATTATAGAAAGCTTTATGCTAGTGAAACATCATAAGTTAAACATAATCTCTTAATTCAGATTTCTCAACTCATAATTTATTATAACAGGTATTTGTTCTACACACTGTACAAAACCCACTCTCACTATACTCCAAGGATCATGTATGACAAAAACATGTACATAAACTGAGTATTTACAACTATCCCAGAAAACTAATGCAGAGTCAGCCCAGACGAGAATCTTCTGTAGGCTAGGCGTCCCAGACATGCCCGTTACTTGAAACGGACAAACAATAAACAAGAAAGCGTGAGCCTAAACCTAGTGAGTGACTAAGTTTAACCAATTGCTGTTAAATTTCTTGAATTAAAATTGATCACAACAACTACCATATATTTATATAAATAAGGATTCCTATGTCATCCATGCCATAAAATAAAAGTAATACAATTATCTTTCCCAACATGTAGCGGAGCAAAGCTCAACACACTCAACCTCATAAACCAATCCTCATTATTCATATATTCAAACGCCTTCACACTTCGTCTCTCGGTGTTTCAACCCTCAAGTGCTTTCTCATGATGTCTTTCAGCACTGAGTTCCATATCAATCCACTGCTCAAGTGCCTTCACTCGTGGTCCCTCAGCACCGAGCTATCATGTACTGGTTTTCCATATGCCTTCTCACAAGGTCCCTCGGCATTGGAATCCATTTCAATCAATTCCTCAAGTGCCTTCACCCATGGTCCCTCAGCACTGTGTATTATATATTGTATTCCCATAGGCCTTCACACATGGTCCCTCGGCCATGGGTTGCATTTAGATATACGCATACAGGATTCCATATGACACAATAGTTTACACTCACACATTACTAAACATAATCCTTGTATGAAATAGAAGGTCACTCACGATTTGTCTTAGGCCCCGAGCGGATTATATGCCTTTCCGAGCTCTTCTTGGCCTGTAAAAACACATTTCCCACGTTAGGTTTTCTGTGAACTTCTATTTCAATATCATTTAGTATGCATATTCATATTTCATTCTCATTCCATCACCGAGACTCTCTTTTTTCAAAATATTCATAACTAGCGATACTCTATGTCACTAGCGAGACTACCAGCGAAATCACATCACTGGATACTGCACTAGCGAAACCGGAGTGAACAAGACTAGCGAGATTACCTTAAGGAGCAACACCCAGCGAGACTTCAGCGAGACTTCAGCGAGAGTTGTGAGACGCAAAGCCCTTTGCGTTATCAGCGACACTCGTTCCGCTGCTCACTCTCTAGCTCCTTAGCGATACCACTGTCTTAACAACACCTAATACCACTGCTTTCTTCCTTCCCTTCTAACTCTTTCTTTATCCTGCTAAAAACCATATTACAGCCAAATTCAGAACTTCCTCTCTTTTACAATCTTGTAAAGAAGTGAGCTTTTTAACTTACCTCAAAATTTCAGACCATAACTCGTCTTCGTTTTAGAACTATTTCCAACTGAGTTCGACTGTGTTGAATTGTCTAGCAATTCAACTCCGATTACTTCCACCTAGAAATTAATATATTTTTCCTCTGATTTAGCTTAAACATCCTTCATGAAAGTTGCTAAGAATTAAGTTAACTTACTAACCTTAAAATTCCAGTCCTAGCTTCAACTTCCTCAGCTCACTCTTCTTCCAATACCGAATGATGTCCAGATTTATCAACAACAATCAAGCTTCTGGTTCCAACTTCAATATCACCATGAAAATGATCTGATTTCTACTTGAATTCGATATAAACACCTTCTTCCACCTCTCTTCATTGTTTGTCTGCAAAATGGAGTCAATCTGAGTTTGAAAATATGTCCAAAAGGGTTTAATTATTCGATGCACTCACTTATATATCAATATAAATCACCGACTCACCAGCTCTACTATCATCTTCCTTCTTGGATTAGCCAACGCAAACCTTCCGCGCATGGCTTCGGCAACGCATAGCCTCAACTTACCATGCTACTACTTGCCCAACGCCAAATAGGTGACTACTGCATGGCCCTCTCGGCCCCTTTTTTGTGTACCAATGCATACCAACCTTCAACGCATAACAATGCCAACTTTCTAACACGTAGTAGCCTTCAACGCATACTTCCACCAACGCCAATTGCACCCTCCTTCCTTCACATCTGCATCCACGCCGAGCTGCCCTCTTCAACGCATGGCTACCAGCGACACCTCTTGTCCACCTTCAGACATACTCTCAGCGCATAATCACCCCATCACATGGCCAACACTTAGCCACTTTTGCTCTCACACAACTCGGCCAATTCCTTACTCAATACCCGTCCCATAGTTTCTTCATACTTACCTTCTCCCAATGACAGGTATAGGGCTTACATGTGAAATATGGAAGATTTCAAAGTACGATAATATTCACACCTGTAAAAATGAAATCTTGATTGACGATCATAGATAAGCTTCTAGTTGGGTCTTTAGACATTTAATACAGTTGAAGTTTGGAGACGTTAGTCATTTTTATAGACCGAAGGACATTGTCAAGGACATAACAAGAGTTTGGTGTTAGTTTAAGTTATGATAAGGCATGGAAGGTAAGGGAAGAAGCACTTGTGTAAGTTAGAGGGTCACCTAAAGAATCTTACAAAATGTTACCTAGATTTGGTGAAGCCCTACAAATTGAAATCTTGGTTCAGCCTTTTCATATTAATTGCAGGAAGATAAGTATTTCAAGCATGTCTTCATGGCTTTGGGTGCTTCTCTTAGAGGGTTTTTGAATTGCATTTGCCTGTTATAATTGTGGATGGAACTCACCTAAGGGGTAAGTATAGTTGTAAGCTTCTGGTTGCGATGGGGGTCGATGGAAATAATTAAATATATCCAATAGCTTTTGGGATATGTGGTGGAAAAACTAATGAATCTTGGTTGTGGTTCTTCCAACATCTAAAAGTGCAATTGGACATGTTCATCATTTAGTTATTGTGTCAGACAGACACCCTAGCATTAAGAAGGCAATTAAAACGGCCTTCTTAGAAGCATTTCATTGTATCTGTATCCATTACTTGGCTAAAAACTTATTGTTCAAGAATAAAGATGTCTTGTAGGTTTTTGACCTAGCAGCTAGGGCATTTCGTAAGTCAAACTTCAATTGGCATTGGGATCAACTTGCATGTTATCCAGGTCTGCGAAAGCACTTAGAAGATATCGACCTTGAGTGGTGGGCTCTAGTGTATCAATGCAGTAGAAGGTACAATCAAATGAAATCTCGCTAAGTGCATAAATACAGTGTTAAAAGATGCACGATAGTTACCGATCACGTCATTTCTAAACCATATTAGAGGTTGGTTGCAAAACTTGTTTTATAAACATCGAACTAAAGCGCAAGCACATGAATCGAGACTATTGGAATACGCAATGAAAATACTTACGAAGGTAGAGAAAAAGCAAGTAGACACGAAGTTAGACCAGTTGACCAATGAAAATACTTACGAAGGCAGAAGAAAAAGCAAGTAGACACAAAGTTAGACCAGTTGACCAATATGAGTTTGAGGTCATAGATGAGGGCTTGGGAGGCCGTGTCAATACTCATGTAAAAACTTGTCCTTGTCGCAAGTTTGACTATTATGAACTCCCTTGTTCACATGCCATTGCTGTATGTAGTTAGCGGAATATTGATCCCATCACTCTTTGCTCCAGGTCATATTATGTTGAAGCCATATTGGCTGCTTATGTTAAATCAATACATCCACTTGGGCACCATTCAGAGTAGAAGCAATCATCAGAGTTCGTTGATGTTGAAACATCGCCTCCAAAAAGAGTTGCAAGAGCAGGTCGCCCTAGAATGACAAGATTTCCTTAAGTCGGTGAAATTTTTTAAACATCTTCTTCTGACTCTTCTTCTTCCTCTTCCTCTGTTTCCTCTTTTCTACATCCTTGATTGCATCAACATCATCATTAGCATGACTTTTTGAAGGCCCAGGATCATTCTGTTGTGCCAGTGGTAAGATGGGTGCTTCCGGTGGCAACATAACGCGATCCATGAATGCCATCTCCTCTTCTGTTGCCACAAGCTTCGGCGTAATAAATGCCTAGCAAACAAAATATTATCCATAAGTAAAAAAAAAACCTACCATAACAATTGAAAAAAACATTAGAAAAGAATATACCCTTTGAACATCAAACACCTCATCCCTAATCAAAGCATAGGAAGGCGAATGTGAGCAAGACCATCAAAAAATGCGTGGTATGACATTGTTGTTCAACCAATTCGCAACTTGTCCAGTCAAGGACGAAATGGTCTCATATGCCCATACCTACATAAAATACAAAAAAAAAAAAAAAAAAAAAAAAAAGTGTAAAATAGCGTGTTATGACATTCAAGAGTTTAGTTCTAAAATTTCACAAGGCTTAAAAAGCAACGGAGGAAAGCACGAGTTAATTGCAAACTTCACGTGGAAAAAATCAACGACCTGGAAAAGACAATATATTATCTTGGCAAATTTTGTTTGCTCATTAAAACTGTGTCTACTATACTATAAAATTGAGCAGGGAAAATCTATGAAAATAAATTACTTTCAAAAAAAAATTTCAAAAACCAACCCTAAAATATAAAACATACGAGAAAACAATATATAATTTTGGGTGCTCATTCTTTGTGATTTAGAGATCCAATTTCTACCACTATTATAATTTGAGCATCCAAATTTAACGCCCTAAAAGTTTGAAACTCAACTTGTAAGTTTGAAGGTGTAATACAATTACCACCATTTTTGCAATTTGCGGAAGAAAAAAAGGGTCATTCGTCCCATCCCCAACTACAACACACAACGGGGCCTTGGTAAAAATNGTTGTTTCCCATCCCTACTCTCCTTCCATTTGTCAACTTTGTCTTGGAGCCCTTTCTTTTAAACATTTCATTGTCATATTGAAAATATATGTTCCTTAATCCACATTACAGAAAGTCTCCCAATCGTCGATAAAACCTAAGAACTCATAGTTCATGCTAGATTTTCTCTCCCTTTCCATGAGTCCAAACTCAATAAAATAGAAAAGAGACATCTTGACAACATCTTCATCATTTTCTCCATGGAAGGGTACTTATCATCTAGTTCATACCCCTTCATCCCCTCTACATCATTCAAATATTTTCTTCTTGGTCTAACATGGGTAGTATCCTTATCTACCCGTTTGGTCTGGTGTTTCAATCCCTTCACCAGATCAAACTCTATCCGCCCAAAGGACACTTTTGTGTTCAGTAAACTAAAACTAATAATATCTCTCCTAGTCTCCCTAACCTCTCTAAGGAGAATATAATGAATTAAGGGTCCATTGAACATAATGTTCGCATCTAATATGGGCCCAAAACAGGTTTGCCTAAACATGGCTAATTGCATAGGGGATAATTTTTTCCTAATGCTCGTTTGAGCTTTCCCTAAATGAGCATAGCAGGTTAGGGTAGCAGGAAAATGATCATTATAAGAGATTTTGGTAACCAAATCCATCAGTTCTACATTAGATGCATATAATACAAATTAATAAATAAAATATTTGGCCAATAACGAGAAAAAAACATGCTAAAATAGAAGAATTAGAGAAATCTCTATGAATACCTGGTCCGGGTAGTGACCGGCCAAAAACCAGAGAGGTATTAACGATTGAGCTCGATCATCACCCGGCTCGGGTAGAAACCAGGCCAAAAAATAGAGAACAACTCCCGATCGAGTAAAGATCGAGATCCATAAAGACCGAGCTCCCGTCTCTATTTTTTGCCTTGTTTCTACTCGATCATTTTCCAAAAATAAAAATGTCATTTTTATGCACAAAAACTCATTGTTTGGCTCCAAATAATTCAAAGGCGCCGAAAATGAAGATTATATGCATAAAGTCAATTAAAAAGCATTTGTTGAATAAAAACCCTAAAATCCGCAAAAAATAGGGGAAAAAAACTGAGATTGAGTTTGAATCTTACTTGTTGAAGAAATGCAAGGAATCAGTGAGAAGCTAAGGAAGATAGATGCTTTTTGCAAAGGAGGATGGATGGTTTTGGAAATTTGTGTGGTTGTATCGTTACCGTGAGAAGAAAAGAGGGAAGAAGAGAAGAAGGAAGAATCGGAGGAAGGAAAAAGGAGGAAAAATCTTTTTTAAATTTGAGGGGCAATTTGGTAATTTAATATATACCTGAAAATTAAAGAGGGTAAAAAGATATAAGATTTAAAAAAGGATTAAAAATATAAATTATAAACTCTTAAAGGGTATTTTTGTCAATTACCCCTTAGTGGAGTGCCCTGGTAGTTAAAGAATGTTAACTAACTAAATTAAAGAGTTTAGCAAGTTAATTTTGGATTGTTGGAGCTCATGATCTGTAGATCCATTAGGTTCCATCGTTAGCTCATTGACAAAACCTTAAACTGTGTGTTGAAAGAATTTGAAAATGTTTGAATTTAGTTGAGGAGCAAATTTTATAGTTTGATCTTTTAATTGTGAATTAGACAAAATTGGAGAGTTAAAAATATTTAAATGTGATTTAAATATTTGTCAGATGAATAGAGATTCATCAGATTGGAAATTGTCGGGATAAGTGGAGAAATAATTAATTTAGTGTTAAACATTAATTTAATATAATTAATTATATATTAAATTAATTTTACTTAAAATTGATTTTTAGAAATTAATATTAAATTGAAAATCAATTTTTGAAATTGAAAAACAAATTCAATTTTGGAAATTGAATTTGAGATTTCTCCACTATGCATGTGGAGGTAGGATGTGTGTTTCATGCAAGCTTCATCATCTCCTTCTTCCACCTCCAAATTGAGTGGATTTATCAGCAAATTGTGTCTTCATGCATGCCCATCAAATTTGCATGCTTTCTTCTTTAAATGAAGAGAGGAATTGAAGAAAAAAGTTATGCTTCTTAGCTAATTTCTGCTGAAATTCTCTCCTACTCAAAATTCTCCAAACAAGTGTGTTCTTCACTTTTATTGCTCCAAATTCAACTCAATTTGGATCCCACAATCCGTTCTAAGGTCTGAGAATAACAAGAAAAACACTTGTGGTGGTCCACAAAGTGTTCGTGATAAAAAATTTGGAGGAATTTAATTCAATTTTGAGCTACAATAAGTAAGTATTCTTCCTCTGTTTTCACACTAGTAGAATTTTGGTCTTTGCCCACGCACAAAAACGTCAGCAGATCTTAAAAAATGAGTGGGTAAAACTTCAGCTGACGTTTTTTTGCATGGGCAAACAACGTCAGCAGAAGGCCGTGGGGAGATCTTCTGCCCACGTTTTTTGACATTTCGTCGGCAGAAATGCCCACGCAATGAAACACATGGGTAAAGATAGTCTTTTTGTCCACGTTATAAACGTCGGTAGAATTTGGTTTCTAGCCACGCATCAACATTCGTGGGCAGAAAATGAATTTCTGCTCACGTTATAAACGTCGACAGAAGTTCGTTTCTAGCCACGCATCAACATTCGTGGGCAGAAATTCAATTTTTGCCCACGTTTTATCCGTAAGCAGAAGTTGATTTCTGTCCACGCATTAATATTCGTTGGCAAAAATAACATTTCTTCCCACGTTTTATGCGTGACTAGAAATTAATTTTTGCCGACTTTCCATCGGCATAAATCGATTTCTTCCCACGCATGAAACGTCGCCATAGCTTTATAATTACCAACACATTTATTATTATTATATTATATGCTTGGGGATCAATATTTAAAATAAAAATAATCTCCTGTAACAAAATATATTTAATATCATAATTGCAATTAACTTAGCCAATTTTCTGTTACAACCCTCAATTCCTTGACCATATAAAATCTAGAAAACTATCTTAGTGTTTGTTTTCTAAGCTCTAGTAGTTTTCATTTTGCTATACAAAATGAACAAAATAATATTAAATACACAAAAAATGGTTCCGTTAGTTGGTCTTCACAAAAAAATGTTTCCCTCCATCAGTTGGGTCTTCACAAAAGAATTAGCATTTGTGGCCTTCTTCAAAATATATAGACCTGAAAAGCATAATATTTAACTCCAATAAGCACAACATGATCAAAACTAATAAAGCAAATTAGTTTGCATGACTTTCAAAATGATATTCAAGACCAACTAAAAAGTACCTCAAACTCAAAACCAACCTAAAAATTAGCTAAAAATTGTCTACATGACACTTTAACTCCAAAAGCAACTCCATAATGCACAACTATGACCTCTAAACTCAAAACCAACCAAAGAATGGCAAAAAAGTGTATAAATTTCACTTTGGCTCAAAAAACATGTCCAAATTGCACAACTATGACCTTTAAACTCAAAACCAACCAAAGAATAGCTAAAAAGTGTCTAAATGACACTTTGACTCCAAAAACAAGTCCAAAATGCACAACTATGATCTCTAAACAAAAAACCAACCAAAGAATAGCTAAAAAGTGTCTAAATGACATTTTCACTCGAAAAATAAGTCAAAAATGCATGAATTGGCTACCGTAACTGCAGGATAGCCACAACACATTATAACTTAAACATATAAAAAAAGGTATTAAATGCATGAATTGGCTACAGTAATTGCAGGATAGCCACAACCATAATTTTGAACTTTAATAAAAAGATAAATACCTAAGAAGTCGAAGATCCATCGCCTTCATGTCCTTGCCCCAACAATTTTTGAACGTCGGTCCATTTATCTTCCCATTTGGCAAGTTGACTCATTAACTTCTCATTTTGCTCCGACATCTTTGCGTACTTTTCAGTGAGTTCATCTATCTTCTTTGTCCTCTCCTCTTTTTCATATGCATAAGAGTCATCAATAGTTGGTGGTGCTAGTGATTTTGGGTTAGAAACCAACGCTGATCGACTCCCCAATACCTTCTTGCACACTTCTGCACTTGAGATTGTTTGGACACCATCTTCAGTTGATTCTTCAATGATTCTTTGCATTTCCACCTATATGAAAGACATAGTTATATTGAATGTACTAAACAACACATGAATTCACCCAGTCATGACAATAAAACTTACATATGCATCTTTTGCCTTATCATTGGTCCATCCTCCCTTTTCACGAAAATGACTTTCGTGGAACAACTCTACCTCATCAACTTCGCTACCCTTTTTCTTTTTCTATAAAAAGAATACAATTAAGATTAGTATAAAAAGTATGAGATGATTGTACAAATGAATAATTACATTGCACTTTACCAATTCATGTTGAACTTGGATGAATGACTTTGACCCAGTTATGTGGTTGAAATGGACAGTGGAGCGGCTTCTTTTGTTTGTCTCTTGTTTTTTCTAATTCAAAAAGTGATGGTAATTAGTAGACCAAATTGTTATAAACTGTAGGTTTAATTGAGAAAAACATACTGTCCAAGCATCCGACTCCCATCGATCACACAAAATTTTCCAACCTTCAGGGTTCCTTAGTCTTATAGGTGGATTAGCACGGGCTTGAATGGGGTCCTCAAATTTACAGTATTCTCTATGCAAGTCTGCTCTATATTCCAGGAAAGATGATTGCATCTGTCGATCCAAGTACTTCCTCACAACCCTCTTTGTTGAGTCAAACTCAAAATATGTTTGAACATTCAATAATTCAAGTAATTACTATTTTTACATATTGAACAACTTAGAAAGCATAAAAGAAACACAAACTTACCTCCAACCGATCAATCACAAGTTCACGTACTCCCATAGGTACAGCCCTCCAAGTATCACAGTTCAATGGTATGGTGTTTCGTACTAGAGTACCAATGGCCAAAGCAAACTTGGTGGCAAAAGTACATACCGGTTTTCCAACATCATCGTCAATGTCAATTTTGATCTTCCCATGCGTAGCTATATATCTATCTAGCTCTATGTTCCGACTAGGTCCTCTCACACGCCTACCTATTGTTATAGAGATTGGTTGAGATCATAAACTAGCAATGAATCTTAGATACCTTAAATAACATATTGTAAGTAAACATACATAAAATATTAATACCTGTTTCCCTAGGCTCGTCCTGCCTAGTGGAAGAATCAACCTCTGAAGTGTTTGCATGTTCAGCTTCAATTAGTGCCATCTGTGCTTGTTCTGGACGTACCATGGCACTGCAGAATCAAATTGTAGTGATTATACTTGAAACCAACATGTAATATTAATTTTTTTTGTTTGAACTACATACCTTATACCATTATTCACTATTTTGTTCATCAAATTCTGAGCTCTCTTCACTAGATGATTCTATATGCTCAGTATCGTCGTTTATAAAGCCGTCATCGACCGGGGGTGGTGCACTCTCATTCAATTGGTTATGTAACTCTGGATGGGGAACGACACTAGGGTCTACGTCACTTCTACAAAATGTGACATCATGTATGGATTCATCAACCTCAATCGAACCAGTTACTTCTAACAACTCTATATCTTCATTTTCTAGTTCTTCGACTTCTGGAACATCCCATACTTGTTTATTTTGGACAATTTGTACAATTCTCCAATTATTCCGAAGTTTAGGGTTATCAATGTAGAAAACTTGTATGGCCTGAGTAGTTAAGATGTATGGGTCATCCTTGTACCAAAAACGAGAAGTATTGATTAACTTAAATCCTAAATCATAACGAAATCTGTTCTTCTTACATCCGTGTCAAACCAATTACATTTGAAAAGATAGACCCATCTAGACTTTGGATATTCTAAGTTGTGGACACCTTCCAACACACCATAGTAATTTGTTTCATCACTATTGGTTTCTCCACATGCCATTACTCCACTATTTTGCATAGTCCGACAATTGTCACGCTCTATGCAATAAAAACGTACCAATTAACGAAGCAACCACTATAGGTGCGAACTTGACTACTAGGCCCCAACGTTATTGAGTAAAGATCATCAAACGCTTCACCTCTTTCATGTAATGAGTACATCTACATGTGTTAACAAAGTTAAAATAACTTAGTATTAACTCATAGTAAAAACTGAATTGATGTCTTCTACATCCCACTTACATGTGCTCTAAACCAATCAGGAAATTCTAATTGGTGTCTTCTAAATAAATCTAATCCGTCCTCTCCTCTGATATGAATCGATCTCAAATGTTGTCTGTCTAGTAATAAAAACATAAGACATAAGATTAACTTACACGTGTCCAATTCAAACCGAAGAATAAAATACATGAAATTTGAAATGTACCTGCGATAAGGTTCTATTTGGGAACAGTTGTCCAATACATACCAATGACACGTTTGTTTCTCATTTTCAGACTTTGTTCTTATAACTGACCCACCCATCGGTTGCACATTTTGTCTAAATACATCAAAATCACCACAAACAAATTGATCATTCCTTGGGTCATCATTCCTTGGATCTCTATTGAATCTTGTTTCTATCCCTGTTAGATACATAGAGCAGAAGGTCAAACATTCATTCATTATGAATGCCTCTGCTATGGAACCCTCAGGATGAGCCTTGTTTCGTACATATTGTTTCAATGTTCTCAAGCTTCTTTCTATGGGGTACATCCAACTGTAACTCACTGGACCAACAATTTTTGTCTCATATGGTAAATGAACTGCAAGATGTATCATTACATCTAAAAATGCCGGTGGAAAGATTTCTTCAAACTTGCAGAGTATGAATACAATATCTGATTCTAAACGATTAAGATCACTGATACATATAGTCTTTGCGCATAGATCACGAAAGAAATTACATAACTCAACAATAGTTGTGTACACATCCTTCTGTAAGTATGCTCGAACAGAAATGGGAATAAGTCGTTGGAGTAGAATGTACGAGTCATGAGTCTTTAGCCTCCACAATCTTCCATCACTGACACTATCAAACAAATCCATCAGGAAATTTAACCGATTTCAAGAACTTACAAAAGTCTAGTTTTTCACTAGTGGTTAATGTATACGCAGCATGTGGCTTTACGAGCTTATTTCCTTGCCTTTGCAAGTGTAAGTCCTTTCGTATGTTCAAATCTTGAAGATTTAAACGAGCATTTGTTGTGTCCTTTGTTTTCCCCTCAATGTTTAACAAAGTTCCAAGCAAGTTGTCACATACATTTCTCTCAATATGCATGACATCCAACTTATGTCTCAATAGAAGCTTAGACCAATAAGGAAGTTCAAAAAATATACTTTTCTTGGTCCAATTAATAGCGCACTTTCTTTTTTTATTTTGCTTGGATGGATGCTGATAACTTGTAGAAATACAAGTTACTATAGTCATTATTTGATTTAATTAGAGTAACTTTGGAGTTAAACACATGATTTTGGTAGTTGAATGATGAAAATTGGCACTACTTACAAAAAAAAATGCCTGAAAAACGATGAGCTTTTCTGTTCCTAATGCAAGGTTAAGAAGAAAAGAAGTGCAAACAACCAAGTACGAAGAGACGAAGCTGCTGCGAGAACAAGTGGAAACCCATGCTTCGAGCCTATGCGTTGAGACCATGCGTCGATGAAGAAACAGACGCATGCTTAAACAGCTGTCATGACATTATGAAAAAGAGCAACAACCTATCAGATCATGGCAGAACAAATAGGCTGACAAATCTGAAAAGTCTATGCAGCGTGGCTGAAATTTAATGCAAAGGTGTCAGGTCATCATGATATCAACCTTTTGACGCCTATAAATAGCCCAAAAGCTTCTCCGAGAAAGAGGAGGAGAGAAAGAGAGACCAGTTCAAGAGGCGAAAGCTCTGCACTATTTCTCCCTCACCATAACCAGCCTCCATTTCGAGCTTTTCTGAGAGAAGGATTCTGAGCACTTTCAGAGTCGTCTCCCAGTGAGTGAGAACCTTCACCCTATGGAATCTATGTATCAGATAGCAACCATCTCAAGCCTCCATGAAGCAAGACGTTGCCAGTGGCGGCTTGACGCCCTTCATTTCTGTTTTATTCCCATTTCTCTCCTTCTTGCTTATATTTTGTTAATGACATCTGAGAGAATGACTTATTTTCTTAATATAAGTTTGATTGACTATTATCTTTCATCTATTTCCGTATTAAACACCTTACACCATGTTTGAATGCTAAATGAGTTTGATGTTAAAAGTTAGTTTTTCTTGAGTAATCCTGAGTATATTACATATTGATTAATGCATATCTTTAGTTTGCATAACTTTGTCTGACAAACACAAGTAGTAAGCATGACTGTCGAGCTTGAGAGAGTGGATAGTTAATCTTTAGCATTTATTAAAACTAGATGAGTTACAGAGATGTAGTTAAACTCCAATGCAAACTTACAATGCGTCTTAGAGATAAGATTAATGTGGCGTCGAAACATCGAGAGATGGATTCACAAATGCAGTTTGTAGGTATGTAATTGTACTTAGAAGGTTTAGGTAATAACTAGCTCTTGCGTTAACTCTACTCCTATTGCATGGTTCCATTCATTCTCAACGCATGCTATCTGACACTAAATGACATATGACTAACCATTGCCGCATCCACCTCATTATTAGTAGTAGGAAACTCTTTTCACTCTTTATGTATAGTTTGACACATACAACCAACAAATGCACATATTACATGTATAGATCACCGCATAGTCAGGCATATAATCTCAACGCCTAGTTATTACAAATCTCTGCGTTCGACCCTGGACTCACCGGGAAACCTATAAATACTTATACTTGGGTCTTTATAGGAAAACTTGCTTAATCATGATCACATTTAGAGTAATTCTCGACGCATCCTTGTACGGAAATGTTAAAAATCTATTTTTGTGCAACAAGCTAAGAAACTCAATTCAATTTAATTAAGAAATTCATCTTGAACAGATGCTTACTTAACACCGGAAAGTTCATGGAGTTTATTTGTTGTAAGATCTCTTTTCCATGCATCATAACTGGTGGAGGCCTATGCTCGGGTTTCCCGTCACGTTGTCGACTTCTTCGCCAACTATGATCATTAGGAAGATAACGTCGATGTCCCCTAAAACATATTTTTCCTCTTATCCGAAACGATGATGTATCCTCTTTACAAGTATGGCATGCTTGATAACCTTTGGTACTCCAACTCGACAAGTCACCATATGCAAGGAAGTCATTGATGGTCCACAACAAACATGCATGTAATTGGAAGTACTCATTCATGCAATCATATGTCCGCACACCATTATTCCACAACTCTTTCAACTCATCAATCAATGGCTGCAAATAAACGTCAATCTCTTTTCCAGGAGACTTTGGTCTAGGTATAAGCAAAGACATGAAGAAATTGGATTCTTTCATGCACTTCCAAGGCGGCAAATTATACGGTACAAGCACAACTGGCTATATGCTATAGGTTGTATTCATATTACCAAATGGATTAAATCCGTCTGAAGCTAAGCCTAATCGAACATTTCTAGGGTCTAAAGCAAACTGTGGAAACTCTCTATCAAAGTGTTTCCATCCTGCACCATCAGCTGGATGTCGTAACACATCCTCCGTATCAGCTCGTTTATCCTTATGCCATCTCATCTCAGTAGCAATATGTTTTGATAAAAACAATCGTTTCAACCTAGGTATTAATGGAAACTGACGCAAAACTTTATTTGGAATCTTCTTACCCTTTCCACTATTTCTTTTATATCGGGATTCACCACATACTAGACAACTTTGACAATTAGCTAGTTCTTTCCAAAATAATACACAGTCATATTTGCAAGAATGGATGGAATCATATCCGAGCCCTAAGTCACGTAGTTTTCTCTTAGCTTCGTAAAATGATCCAGGTATAGATGTACCAATTGGAAATGTATCTTTCAGCAACTCCAGTAACATATCAAACGATTTGTTGCTCCAATTGTTGAGAACCTTGATATGCATCAACTTCACCAAGAAATTCAATGAGGAGAATTTGGTACATCCAGGGTACAACTAGTTGCGTGCTTCATCCATCAAATCATTGAAAATGTTACTAGTATTCATTTCTTCCACATTTTCTGGAATTTCATCCTCAAAATCCTCTTCATCATCAGTATTCTCTTCACTTCTTATCATTGGCCCTTGCAAATCAGTGAGAAGACCAAAAATGCCATCATCCTCATCATCCGCATTACACTCTCTACTTAATCCATCACCTACTGAAGAAGTACCACCTCTTTCTAATGAACCTAAGTTGATTGCTTCTCCTTGATAAACCCATTTACTATATAAAGGAGATATTCCATTGTAAACAAATGTTGCTCTACTACTTTCAATGATTGTGTCATTGAATTTTGGCAGTTCCTACATGGGCAACTAGTTTTCCCCGCATCGTTTACATGCCACTTTGTCACTTCCATAAATTGAGAAACTCCTTCAATGTAATCTCTTGAAAATCTATTTTTTAGTTTAATCCAATCCCTATCCATCTTCAAATAGAATTGAAAGAATTAAACCCTGTAAGAATCAGGGCAAGAAGTTAGATAAAGTACCTAAACAGTGTCTAAATGACCCCTTAAGTCCCAAAACATACTAAAAATGTCTAAAAAGTGTGTAAACCCTCAAGAGACTTGTTAACTCCCAAAACAAATCCAAAATGCATAACTATGACCTCTTAACTCAAAACCAAAAAAAAGTACCTCAAAGTGTCTAAATGATACTTTAACTCCCAAAACAACCTACACAATTCTCAAGAGTCTTCACAATATCCAAGACCAACGAAAAAGTACCTAAGAAGTGTGTAAATAACACTTTAACTCCCCAAAACAACTTCAAAATACCTAAGTATGACTTACAAACTCAATACCAATCAAAAAGTAACTAAAAAGTGTCCAAATGACACTTTAACTCCCAACTACACAACATCAAAATGTCTAAGTATGACTTTCAAACTCAAAACCCACCTAAAAAGTGTATAAGTGTCACTTTGACCCTCAAAACAACTTAAAATTGCATAAAAAGTGTCCAAGAAACTTATTAACTCCCAAAACAACCTAAATTCAAAATATCTTAAGTTCCTAAAAAGTGCCAAATAGAATTATGTGACATGTTGATTAATAAAAAAGTTACATTTGAAAGTCTTATTTGTCCACCTACACAAGAGTATTCATCAAATACATAATGGCTTCAAGTGTCTAAATGAACCAACCTAAATTCAACCCATCAAGAGTGTCTAAGTGTTCTTTTGAGTTTCAAAAGCAAGAAAAATGTATCTAAAAAGTGTCTAAATGACACTATTGACTTTCAAAACAACTTGAACATATATAAGTGTGACTTCCGAACTCAAAATCAACCTAAAAGATCAACATTAATCATTCTCATTGCAATTTCATCATTGTCATTACAATTTCATTCGAATTTTCACATGGTAGTTATAATATTTGGTAAGTCGCACAATGCAAAGTCCACTAATTTAAACTATGTGTTCCAAAACGACAACTAATCTTTCAAAGACAACAACTAATTTCATTTATACATTCATTTGTACAGGACAATTCTAGATTAAAAAAAATACTCAATTAACAAGTCTATATAACTATGGAAAACAACTCTAGATCCAAACGAATAGTCAATAAAATACTCACCCACGTTTAGTAAGATGGCGGCAACCACCCACATCGGCAGAAGAAAAAGGCTGGCGTCGGTAGAAGAAGTGGCGTGGGGCAGCAGCAGCAGAAGAAGCGGCAGCAACGGGCAGCGTCGAACTAGCGGAAGCAGCGACGGCGCGGGGCGGCAGCACCAGCGTCTGTAGGCAGCACCAGCGGCGTCGTTGGAGGTAGCAGCAGTCGCGTCGGCGGCGTTGGAGGCAGCAGGATCGGCATCGGGCAGGAGGAGCAGTTGAGCCTTGTTGTCGGGGGGGCAGGAGCGACGGCGGCGTCGTTCGTTGGGAGATCGTTGTCGGGAGCTTGTGGTCGGGTCGAGAAGTGGATTTTGTGGGGTGAGGGTGGGAAAGATGAAAGGAATGGGTGGGAAACTTTTATTTGTTTTATGTAAAAATAGAAGTAAAATGAAAAAGAAAAAAGGAGGGAAAGTGAGAGGAGGGAAAGTAAAAAAGGGGGGAAATGTGTTTGTGGGTAAAAATGTTTGTGGGGAAAACAATAAGTAAGATTTAAAATATTTTTTGCCACATTTCTTGCATGAGCAGAAGTTAAAAATTTATGCCCACACTCCGTACGTGGGGAGAAACTAAATTAATCGTCGGCAAAAACCAACTTTAATGATTTTCACTAATACCACACTACTTTTTGCCCACGCTTATATTTATGTCGACAGATATGAAGAAATGCCCACGCATTAAAAATTTGTCGCAGAAACTAGTTCTGCCGACATTTTTTGTTGCGTTGGCAAAAAAAAGTGTCGGCAGAGACAAAAATTCTTGTAGTGTCAATTTTAGAACAAGCATATTTAATCTTCAAAATTGATGTAGTTAGAGTATTTTAGATCCTAATTGCTTCCGCTTTTACGTTGCTAACTCATTCAAATTAGACCCCTCTTTGGTTTATTTTTAGGGGTTTTTTACTTCATTGAATCGAGGACCAGACCGAAATGGTCGGTTTTATACATCAATGAATCGAAGGTGCTGTTTTTTAAAAAGAAACCGGACCAAATCATTTGGTTTGGTTCGGTTCAGTCAATATTTTCCAATTTTTGCACACCCGTATTTACATGTATGTAAATTACTTCAAATTTTGGATTAACAAAATAAGCCATTTTTTATATTCTCTTTTCCTCCACACTTCACATTCTTAAGCGTCAAATTTATATTTCATTGTCACACTTAAAAGGGGTGTTCAAACTTAAGAAAACCCTATGAATTTTCTTTGAAAATTTTCAATGAACTCCATGAACACCAGTGATCTTGAACTAGGGCGAGTGATGAAGGAGCGAAAAAGGTGGTTTTGGGTTGTAGGAATTTGAAAGATTTGATGCAAGTTTATGAGAAAACAGTTTGTTTATGATTCTCTTGATTAAAATTTATTTTTCTTTTTCAGGAGTCGATGAGATAGATTTATACTTCAAAAGGTTAGCGGTTTGTGCTGGGTGCAAAAGGAGGAAGGGAAGGAGAATGGAATAAAGAGAAATTAACCAAATCTAACGGAAAAAAGGCTAAATAATGAATATACCGTAAATTTTATACTTTGTTTCAAAAATATCCCTCAATTTTCAAGAGTTTCATTCATACCCTTGAACTTTAAGGAAAAAAAAAACTTCAAAAATACTTTTAGTTTTGTTTTGTTTCACAAGTTACTCCTAAACTTTCAAAGGTTCACTAATGTTCTTAAATTTGTAGAAATAGTGTGTCGAACGAATTGATTGTTGTATTGTGGAATTACCACTATTTTGAAAGAAAATTACGACAGGTCCGCGGGGCTAAATCATTTCTTGCGGTTGCTCTCCTTCTTAGACATGCACTTATTAGAGAAGAATTAGAATCAAGTGGAACCTTTGCTCAGACTATAAGAATGGAAACAAAGCACACTCTTGAAGAACTCAACCAACCATTTTTAAAACTCAAAAGAAAACATTTTTAAGATATGAATTAAATAAAGAAAAATATTTTCAAGTCTAAAGAAAAATGTTTCCAGATTTAAATTAAAATTGAAAAAAGAAAATTGTTATAAATAGAAAAAATATCAAACTACTTACAAATATAGAAAAATTTGACTATTTATCAGCGATAGACTGCGATAAACTTCTATGGCTTGAACGATAGATCGTAAATTTTTTTTTATATGTGTAAATAGTTTGACTCATTTTCTATGTTTGAAAACAATCTTTGAAAAATGTTTTTAGATCTAAAGAATTAAATACTTGCAAATCTTTCAATGTGAGACAAAAGAAAAAAGGCTAATTTTATGGAAAGTCATTCCAACAATTAATTAGTTATTTCCAATAAAACTTAATAAAAAATAAAAATAAAAAATATCCTTACCATTATATATAGACGGTAACTGTTAACACCTCATTTCAAAAATATTGTTGAATTTTCAAAAGTTATATTAATCTATAATATATTAAAAGGTTATAATCTTTGGAAAACATATTTGGACCATTTTATCCTTTTAATTTTTAAATAAATTACAAATATGCCATCATAACATTTACATAAATTTTAAATATTCGACAAACTAATTAATTTAATTACTTTCGTAACTGTACTAAAAAATGATGTGTTATAATATCAAAAAAAAAATATCATGTACTACGGTTATAATCATGTACTACGTTTTTGTTTTTTTTTTTATTATTATTATTATTATAGATAATACAGAACCAAAACACAATAAAAACTAAAGGGCACTATGACCCACAATAAAACAAAAGTTGCTAGTGAATTTTGACACCATCCACTCCGGGAAATTCTCTAGCCAAAGACAACTTATCCCCCTAACATGTGATTGAGCCAAAGAGTGTCCGCTTGATTCGAATCATGTGGCACAAACTGAAAAGTAACTGATACAAAAGTACATAAACTTCTAATATCCCCTAATATATTTAGAACCTCCACTTAATGGGGTAGAACTCCACGAATCATCCAAACAAAAACTAAGAATCTGACAGGACCAACACATTTGATAATCTCATTCTATCCATTAAACAAAGACCTTTATAGATTGCAACCAATCCAGCATTAAGGGAATTTTAGTCTTGATCTTGGAAACCCATCATTGCAGCCATAAAAGACCCATATGTGAACTAACAACCCCACCAAAACCAAAACATCCAGACCCTTCTCTACAAGCCGCATCCACTTAAACGACACACAGATCAACTTTGGACAAATTATACGAAGGAAGATCCTGCACACCAAAATTTGAACTCTCCTTTGGAAGAGTTGATCTCAGAAACATAGTCTTCAATCCACTTACAACGCCTTTCCACTAACATAATTGAAGAATTTACACAAACACTATTTCGATCGCCTTAGATTGCGCAAGCAGCGATGAAGGCCCTTTTCAACTCTTCATTATTCAATTTGTGACCAAATATCAAGACTATGAAGCTTCTTAAAATTTGACGACCACACATCAGGAAAGAGACTGAATCAAATACTCTTTTCATGAGCACAATCGAATAAGGCATGTGAAGTAGTTTCCTCCTCACGTCGACAGAGAGGACACCAAGGGCTGATCTCCACCATTCTTCTTTTCAGAGAAGACTTCGTAGGGAGACAGTTATGACAAGATCGTCAAATGAAAATAGCCACCTTATGCAAAACTCTTTATCTTCCATAATTGTTTCCACCATGATGAAAAAGCACCAAACTTGCACCAGTAACTACCCCATGGTCTGAAACAACACATTTGTAACCACCTTTTACTATATACTCACCATATTTTTTATAATGCCAAACCCAACTATCCTCCCTCCTAGACAAACTTATAGGAATCTTCATAATCTCCTCCACATCCTCTAGAACAAAGAACTCAAGTAGTTTTCGATGGACACAGAAACCCGAGGGCGAAATGAAATCTGACACCCGCTGAACCTCCTTTCGAACCTGAGGAGGAAAAACTTTAAAAGTCATCATGCGATGAATCCAAGGAAATCATAAGTAAATCTCTACCCCAACACAACCCTTTTCCATAATACGAGGCAGATTTAGGCAGAGGAGCATCCAACATAAAACACGAAGGAAAATATCTTCCTTTAAACACTATACTCACAAGAGAAAAGGGATACCAAAGAACTCTCCACATCTATTTCACTAACATTACTTGATTAAAGAGTTCAAAATCCCTAAAACTTAAGCCTCCAAATTCTTTTGGAACACAAATCTTCTCCCAATGTATCCAGTGAAATTTTCTATTGCCATCAACTAACCCTCACTAGAAACGAGCACAAACCTTCGTGATTTCATTACGAAGGCGCTTCGGGAGACGAAAGCAACTCATAGCATAGGAAGGAATAGCTTGCACAACACTCTTGATTAAAATTTCCTTTGCATCAATTCAAAATAACTTATTTTTCCACCTTTGCAAAGTAGCCCAAACCCGATCTAAAATCATCTTAAAATCCTAAACTTTCCAACGAAAAAAAAAGGCTGGCAAACCCAAATAAGATTCAAGTCCATAAACAATTCTGATATTAATAATCTTTTCCATATATTTCCTATAGTCGGGATTCACATTAGGAGAGAAAAGCCAAACTAGCTGTAGATATACATTTCATCACTAAATCAATCCAGTTTCGATGAAAACCCAAATGAATCATTATAAGTTTTAGATAATATCATTCCACCTATAAAAAGCCTTGTTCATGTCAAGCTTCAAAGCATAATAACTCACTTTACCTTTCTTTCTTTCTTTCTTCTTTTTTTTTTTTTAATTTTTTTTTAAGAAAGACACTCATGACTAACAATAATATTATCACTAATCAAACGGCCTAGAAGAAAAGCTAATTGATTAAAAGATATAATTTTGTCCATAATCACCTTGAGCCAATTTGAGATGACTTTTGCAACAAGCTTGTATAAGACTATTGAACTTGAATATTTTATTGAGTAATTGTACACTTTACACATAGGATTACTAGTGAAAATATACACAAAGGGAAATACAAATAAGGAAAAGACTAAATAAGGAAAAGATTATAATTGAGTAATTATACCCAACATATATGGTAACACCTTCCCTCAAACTCAAGGTGGGAAATTAGAGACCAACTTGAGTTTGTGAAGTAGCTAAGTGAAGTGTCTAGATGAAAATACTTTGGTGAAGATATCAGCAAGTTGCTCTATAGTGGAGATTGATTGTAGAAGAAGAGTATTGCTCACTAGATGGTGACGAACAAAGACAGTCATTCTCAATGTGTTTGGTTCGTTCATGGAATACATCATTGTGAGCAATCTGAATAACACTTTGATTGTCACAATGGAGTATAGTAGCAAAATGTTTGGGAACCCCCATATTAGATAGCAGCCAACGAAGCCATAGTAACTTTGAAGTAGCATCAACAAGTGCACGATATTCGGATTCTATGCTAGAGCGAGAGACAACAGTTTGTTTCTTACTCCGCCAAGAGATGAGAGAGTCACCTAAGTAGAAGCAATAACTTGTGGTAGATCGACGATCTAAGGGATCACGAGCCCAGTTAGCATCAGAGAAACCAGATAACACTAAGGAAGGCCAAGAGTGCCCTTGATGTAACGTAGGGTACAAAGAACAACAGTAAAGTGGATAAACCGAGGAGCAGCCATGAACTAACTAACAATGTGAACAACATATGCAATATCTGAGAGTATCACAGTGAGGTAAATAAGACTACCAACTAGTTGTCAATAGAGAGTGGCATCTTCAAGAGGAATACCATCAAACAGAGTCAGACAAACATTTGGATCTAGTGGAGTGGATGCAGTAACAGAGTTAGTAATACCAGATCGAGCCAGAAGGTCTGAGGCATATTTTGCTTGAGATAAGCAGTATCCATTAGAGTGGGAAGAGACTTCAAGACCAAGAAAATAACTGAAGGGTCCTAAATCTTTCCTTTCAAAATGTTGCCCCAAGTAGCTTTGCAAATCGGATATAGCTTGAGGATCATCACCTGTAATTATCATATCATCAACATAAAGGAGGAGAAGCACAATACCCTTTGGAGTTTGACGTGTGAAAAGAGTAGTATCATGAGGACTTGAAGTAAATCCGAGTTGAGTGACAGTAGAACTGAAAGTAGCAAACCAGGCTCGTGGAGCTTGTTTCAAACCATATAATGCCTGATGGAGAAGACATATTTTTTGGGGAGGAGAAGAGGTACCGGGTGGTGGTTTCATATAGACTTCCTTAGATAGTGTGGCCTTGAGAAATACTTTTTTGACATCCATCTGAAGAAAGGGCCACTATTTGGCAGCTGCAATAGCTAACAGACTACGAACAGAAGTCATTTGGTGACTGGAGCAAATATCTCTTCATAATCAATACCATATTCCTGAGAATAGTCTTTTGCAACAAGATGAGCTTTGTATTGTTCAATGGACCCATCAGACCGAGTTTTAATTTTATAAATCCACTTACAACCAATAGGACATTTTCCAGGTGGTAACTCCACGTAGTCCCAACTATGAGTCTTTTCTAAAGCCTGGAGTTCTTCATGCATTGCTTGCTGCCAAAGAGGGTTAGTACTAGCTTCATGATAAGATGTAGGTTCAACTAGAGACATGATGGTGGAAAAAACATGATAGTCTTGAGGATGATGGGGAATCTCTCTCACCAGAGTGGAGCGATGAGTGGTGATAGGTGCATATTCAATTTCAGTAGTGGAGAAAAAAGTTGGGTCTGGGATGGTAGAGACAGGAGCAACTTGATCAAGCTTGGGGATCAGATCAGATTCAGCAATTGATGGAGGGTCTACGGTATTTGAGTGATTTGAGTCAGGAGGTGGGTGATTAGGTTCAGGAGTTGACGGAGGATCAGACAAAGGAAATAAATCACTAAAGGGATCAGTGAAGAAAGGTTGGGAACTAGCTAGAGAGGCATGAAAGGATGAAAGGTTGGAGAACATGGTATGTTCCCAAAAGGTTGTTGGGTTTTATGCCCTAAAACTCGTAGATTGCAAATGGAACAATTTAACCATCATTAAATCATTAATAAAGAGTTATTGATGTGTTACTTCAATAGGCTTATTGATTGTTTATGTTTGTTTTGTCTTAATAACCTAAATCCAATAAACTAACATCCTAGGTTATTTTATGAGTTTTGAACTGTATGTGGGGACATATGGAGATCAATGTTCAAGATATAGTCTAAAGGGTTTATAGTATAAAGATAAGATTGGGTACCTTATGTCACACCCCCTTCCGGATTACCTTCCTAACCTAGGAGTAGGTGCTACCTACACACATACACGTTATCTTATATCTTGAAACACAATTCAATATCATATCAAATAAACAAACTTTTATACTCGTGAAACATTATAAGGAAATCATAAGTTTTACATAAGGTTTCTCAGCTCATAATTTATCATACAAGTGTATTTGTTCAGCATACAATACAACACCCACACTCGTTATGCCACAAAATCATATATGACAAAATATGTACTTAGACTGAATATTTACAACTATCCCAGAGAACTAAAACCAAGTAAGCCCAGACGAGGATCTTCTGTATGCTAGGCGTCCCCGACACGCTCACTACCTGAAACGAACAACAATAAACAAAAAGGTGTGAGCTTAAAGCCCAGTGAGTGACTAAATTATCAATCACAATTTAATCCTTGAGTTAATACTGATCATAAAACTGCTATATAACTTATTCGTACAGATTACTAGGTCTCTCGTGCCATTTAACAAGATAGCATAAATATTTATCTAATAAGCAGCAGAGCAGAGCTCAACGCTATTAACCTCATAATTCAATTACTAATATTCATACGCCTTCACATTTCGTCCCTCGGCGTTTCTACTCCCAAGTGCTTTCTCATATTGTCCCTCAGCACTGAGTTTTACTATTAATTCACTGCTCAAGTGCTTTCACTCATGGTCGCTCAGCACTGAGCCATCATATACTGGTTCTCATATGCCTTCTCACAAGATCCTTCGGGTTTGGAAACTATCTCAATCAATTTCTCTAGTGCCTTCACTCATAGTCCCTCGGCACTGTGTATCATATATCATATCTCTGTATCATATATCATATCTCCATAGGCTTTCACACAGGGTCCTTCGGCCGTGGTTTGCATTTAGATAACACACATACAGGAATTCACATAATATACTCAGTTTCACTTGCACATTGTCAACGATGATCCTTGGATAAATTAGAGAGCCACTCACGATTTGTCTTAGGCTCCGAGCGGATTGTATGCTTTTCTCAGCTCTTCTTGGCCTGTAAAACACATTTCTCATATTAGGTTTCCTTTGAACTCCTTTTTCATAATCATTAGGTATGCATATCATTAACTAGCGATACTCTATGTCACTAGCGAGACTACCAGCGAAAATCACACTACTGAGTACTGCACTAGCGAAACCGGAGTGAATTAGACTAGCGATATCATCTTAAGGAGCGATACCTAGCGAGACTTCAGCAAGAGTTGACGCAGAGCTCCTTTGCGTTTATCAGCCATACTCTTTCCGCTGCTTACTCTCCAGCTCCTTAGCGATACCACTGTCTAACGACACTTGATATCACAGTTTTTCTTCCTTCCCTTCAAACTCTTCCTTTATCCTGCTAAAAACCATATTATAGTCAAAATCAAAACTTCCTTTTTTCTACAATCTTGTAAAGTAGTGAGTTTCCTACCTTACCTCAAAATTTCAGACTATGACTCATCTTCATTTTGAGAATTATTCCCAAATAACTTCGACTGCCTTGATTTGCTTAGCAGTTCAACTCCACTTACTTCTTTCTAAAGATTAACACATTTTTGCTCGGATTTAGCTTAAACATCCTTCATAGAAGTTGCTAAGAATTGACTCAACTTACTTACCTCAAAGTTTCAGTTCCAGCTTCGACGTCCTCGGTTCACTCTCCTTCAAACACCGATTGGTGTCCAAATCTGTTAGTAACAATCAAGCTTCTAGTTCCAGCTTCAAAATCATCATGAAACTGATCTGATTTCTACTCGAATTCGATGTAAGCACCTTCTTCTACCTCTCCTCGTTGTTCTTCTGCGAAATGGAGTTAATCTGAGTTCGAAAATATGTCCAAAAAGACTTAATTATTCGATGCAGTCATTTATATGTCAATATAAATCACCGACTTACCAGTTCTAACATCATCTTTCATTCTGGAATTAGCCAACGCCACCTTCCGCGCATGGCTTCGGTATCGCATAGTCTCAACTTACTATACCACTGATTGCTCAACGCCGAATAGCCGATTACCACATGGCCCTCTCGACCACTTTTCTATGTCTGTCGCATTCCATTCTTCAACGCATAGCGATGCCAACTTCTAGCACATAGTAGCCTTCAACGCATATTTCTACTAACGCATATTGCACCCTTCTCCCTTCGCATCTATTTCCCGCCGAGCTGCCCTCTTCAACGCATGCTTATCAGCGGCAACTCTTGTCAAGCTTAAACATACCTTCAATGCATGGTCACTCATCATATGTCCAACATTTAACCATTTTCACTCTCCCACAACTTGGCCAATTTTCTTTGCTCGTCTGCCCCATAATTTCTTCTTACTTACCTTCTCTCAATAACAAGTACGTTACACCTTATCCTGGTGACACTATAAATACGACCCACTTTGTATTTGATACAAACGCAATGATCTAACGCATTCATGTAGGTGACATGCGAGTGGGGGCATCCTATGCAATGAGTTTGCATAAGACCGGACCACGAAATAATAATCACTTGATGGAACTCCATTGACTAGTTACATTTCTATTTCAATAGGATGACCTAGGCAACTTAGTCTTAATCCTGGGTATATTATAAACTCCTATCCACAAGGGATTGTCCTTTGATTTGTATGAGTGAGAATGATCGTTTGCCGACTCAATATGCTTACCATCTTGGAGACAAGACTGAGTGGGGAGCTGGGGACATAATTATACAAGATGGAATTCACTCATTCTCATTCCTAGGGTAAGTAGATGTTGTAACATTTACATAATGAGTCGTATTCATAGTGTTACCAGAATAAGACACCCAACCTTATCCATATACTATAGACCTTTTAGGTCATTACAAAGTGATGCAAAGGTAACAGGGTTAAAAAGTGTTCTTATGAGTGAAGGATCCTAGCTTGGGTCATGTCAGAATTTCTTTTAGCTATGAAAATTGATCATCGAGCCTATTAATCAATTAAATTCATATTTCATGCTTAGCCTAATTAATTAGAGATGCTAATTAATCATCCAACTTGACTAGAGATGAAAAGCATGCAATTCATTTAGGATACCCGCATTAAGTACAAGGTGGAGCTAAGTTGATCAACTAATAGGAACGCCTAATTAGATGCTCAATTGCATTTTTCCTTTTAGTGGGTAAATCAATATTTGTTAATGGATGCTTAATAAACTCATAAGCTACTCACTAATTGCCACAAAATCGATTCAGTTACACAACAATTACGGATCAAGAGTGAATCTAAAGCAGTAATCAAGCCAAATCAACTAGTTTGTCAAACAATCTTGATAATGGTGAGGTTTCTGCCCTAAACTCGTGGTTTGTACTTTATAAACAAAAACTATTTATTTAATGAAATAAAGTGTTATTTTATTTGACAATTATTCTTGCATAACTCAATCCAATAAACTAGGATACAAGATTATTTAATGTAACTTGAACAATATGTGGATGACATACATGTGGATCATGTTCAAGTAATAACGCCTAAATGGTCTATAGTATATGGATAAGGTTAGGTGTCTTATCTTAGTAACATTATGGATACGACCCACTTTTGTAACTCGATCTCAATCTTGAGTGAGCTATGGACTTCTATCTATGAGGGCTCATCCTGTGATCTATATGGGTGAGAGTGACCTGTGCCACCGACTCAATAAGCCTACCATTTTGGGAAAAGACCAAGTGAGGAGCTGGGAACATAGCTACACAAGATGGAATTCACTTTTTTTCGACTTTAGGGTAAACATATAAGTTGTTCCCTTAAGTGGTGACTCTGAGTCTTGAACAATGGGGCCCCTCCCTCTCACAGGCCTGAGAATGACTTTATTTATGGTAGGACTATAAACAGATTCTTCATTAGAGGATTAATGGGACTTAAGGAGAAAGAGGTAATTATAGGGGTAAAACGGTAATTTGACCCAATTGTAATTACGAACGACTCGTGAAGGGTCAACTTACTTATAGTGGTTATATCTTCTGGGACTAATGCCCTAAAGCCTCGTTAGTTATTTGATATAATAGTTGATTATTTTAAATATGCAATAATGAGTTATCCATTATGGGAAAATTCAAAGTTATTTCATGAGACTTGAACAATATGTAGTGGACAATCAGGTGGATAATGTTCAAGTAATAACCTAAGGGTCTATAGTATATGGATAAGGTTGGGTGTCTTATCCTAGTAACCCTATGGATACAACCAACATTGTAAGTGTTACAAATGATGTAATCTAAATCGTTCGTGTGGAGACATGTGAGTAGGGGTTGAAGGAATCGAATTCCCAACAGGAGCGAATGATCGCCTTATGCCATTAAATTTATTTTTGGTAAACCAAAATTATAAAGAACATGCAATAAGGATAAACAACAAAATATACCATGCTTAGGAGAAGAATAAGAGAAAACGATGTTTCCTACCTTTAAAGACCATCTTCGTTGTAGAAACTCGTCTCCTTTTTTAATCACAAACCGTACTCGTGAGAATCTCCAATGAAAACACAACAACTCTTCTTCTCTTTTAGATCACCACCACAATGGAAACCTTGCTATTCTATAGGCAGAATTAAAGAGGAGTTGTGGGCTCTCTTTGAATTTTGGCAAGGGAATTATTTTGGGAAGAAGAGAGAATTGGAGAGGGAAAGTTCTTAGGAAAATATAGAACACTTCTGTAAGAAGTTAACTCCCTTCTCCCATTCTTTATGTAAAAACTGTGAAAGAGGAGATAACAAAAAAGAACTCTCCACTACGTGGGAGTTATTTAATATATTATAATATTAATATTAATTTAATTATATATTAATTAATTAACAATTAATTAATCAATAAATTAAATATCACATATTTAATTTAATTTGAATCATATTCAAACAATCTTCTCTCACATAACCTATAGTTTTAATATGAATCTCATTCATATTCATTATAACCTATAGTTTTTATATGAATCTCATTCATATAATTAATATTTAAGTCTCATTTAAATATTCATCTCTCTTACAATATAAAGTATAAATTTCGAATCTCATTCAAGATAAACTTTATATTATAATTTATTTATATACATTATGTTAATTGTATCACATACAATTAATTCCCTTATTAATTTGAACATTTCAAATTAAACCAATGTTTGATTCTTATACTAATCTTTTATGAGCTAATAAGGAGACCTTATGGACCTATAGTTAGAAGCTCTAATGATATGAGATTAATCAATTAAACTCTTTAATTAGATTAATCAATTAAACTCTTTAATTAGACTAATCAATATCCATTAACTATAGATCACTCCACTAAAGACTTACAGTTGCACTCTTCACACTATAGATATATTTTTGTGTCCACGGAATTACTAATCAACAGTAAGTTGACCCTTCACAAATTACTCATAACTACAGTTGGGTCAAATTACTGTTTTACCCCTATAGTTATATCTAACTTCTTAAGTACCACTGATCCCTCTAATGAACAAAGTGTTTATATAATAACTATAAACTAACCCCTCTCGAGCCAGTGAGAGGGTGAGACGTCATTGTTCAAGACCCGGAATTAGCTCTTAAGGGAGTAATCTATCTACTTACACTAAGCACAGGAATGAGTGAATTCCATCTTGTGAAGATATGTTCTTAGCTCCTGATCAGACAAATCCCCAAAATGGTAGGCTTATTGAGTCGGTGATTTGGCCACTCTCACCCATACAGATCAAAGGATTGCCCTCACATACAGGAGTTCATAACTTACTTAGGATTAAGGTCGAGTTACCTATAGTCATCCTATGAAATGTTGATTTCTACAATTAACGACGTTACAAATAGAAATTAAACATTTCGCGGTCCAGTCTTATAAACTCTTTGTATAAGATACGCCCACTCACATGTCTCCACACGAACGATTAGGATCAAATCGTTTGTAACACTTTACAACTCCTTGTAACAATTACAAAGTAGGACATATCCGTAGTGTTACGAGAATAAGGCACCCAACCTTATTTCTATACTACAGACCTTTTTTATTATTACTTAAACATGATCCAACCTTGTATGTCAATCACATACATGTTTAAGTTTACGTAAAATAACCATAGAATCTTAGTTTATTGGATTGAGTTAATGCATAAGATAGATAAAATAACTTCTTATTTTATTCAATAAAAAAATGTTACTTACAATTTGTAAAACTACAAGACCCAAGAAATTTAGAACACACCAGTTCCAATAGGGGTATTCTATACAACGAGATTGTATAAGACCAGACCAGGAAACATTTAATCTTTCTTTGTAACATCGTTGACTGAAGAGATTAATATTTCATAGAATAGCCATATGTAAATTGATCTCAATTATGAGAGAGTTATGGACTCCTGCATGTGAAGGCTTGTCCTTTGATTTGTATGCGTGAGAGTGTCCCAAGTTGCGAACTCAATAAGCCACCCATTTAGGAACAAGACCGAATGGGGAGCTGGGACATAAAAGAGAAGAAATTCCTAAAACCAAGCGAGAAATTACTAGATTTAGCTTAAAATCATCATAAAAATAAAAAAAAAATAACAATAAATATCATAAGAACAATCTAAACTGGGTGAAGCCTTATGGAGCGAGAGCTCTTGTTGGGAGAGAATTGAGAAAACCGAACAAAATACATTGCTTACAGCTAGGTTATTTAGTAAAAATTTCGCACTAGCACCACAATGCTGCAAGGAAAGCAACCCTTGGAAAAAAGCGCCTTGCAACGTTGCGGTGCAGTTGGGTGCATAGGCTCCATCAAACATCATAGTATTGTGACGCTCCGTCATTATCCAAAATATGAGCTCTTGGGTTTGGGTGCCACGGCAACCGCCGAACATCGTCAACCCTTTTTTGCTCCTTTGAGTGTTTCTTGTCTCGGTTGACGCTTAAGTCTCCATGTAAGCACATTTTATCTCGTAATTGGCGCTAAGGGTTTGATCTACTTGAATTATGCTCAACATCTGTAAAATCAGGAAATAAACACATAAAACTAAGGAACAACGAAGAATTAAGTTAACCGAGATATCACATTTAAGGTGTTATCTGTTGACCTAGGATATTCCCCTTCGGGGTTTGGAATTGCATTGGGCTTATCCTCTGACTTATTAGGCTGGTGCATACGAGGGGCATGCCCATTTGGTATTTTGCTAGGGTCGGTCACGGTCGAGCACCTTCCTTTAGCCATATCTTGGGTCTAAGAAGATCCTTCAGGCCTTGGCATGCATGAGGCATGCCCTATTAAGTATTTGGTGAGGCTTAGATGCAGGCCAAGGTCCAAACCAACCCTTTTTCCTAAGCACATTTTGGTCTTAAGCTATCACTTTTGGGCCAAATTATGTTATTTCTTGGCTTTGTTGTTTCTATTCACGCTTGATATGAATTATGCTCTTTGGTCAAAAATTACCCATAATATCCCCCTCTTTTGAGATTCTCTATTGGGGTTCTTTGGGGGTCTCTTATGTAATTTGAGATGTGGGGTTATTTTCTATTTTCTATAATTGCAACTCCATTTTCCCCCTTCTTGTAGGTCTCTAAATATGTGATATTCTTAGCCAAGATTGGTTCGTTAGTTGGAGGATGATACCATGGAATCTTAACAATGAGCTGAGGTGAAAAAATACAGCCACCAATAATGAATCGGCGAGAAGACAAATTACCCCAACCCAAGAGTAAGAAGTGTTGGTAATGGGATGAGGTAGAAAGACACCATATAAAATGATGGGGAATGATGAGTTTTGTTGAATGTCGTTCACAAAAAGCCTGAAACTCCAAATGTATATGCAATTAAAAGAGTTTTTTTTAAGAAAAAATTTAAAACATGTGTCCTAATGAAATTTTGCCACATGGTGGGTTGTAGATATAACCTGCAGACCGACCAACATGTAGGTTTTGTTCTTCAAATCATTACAATTTTATAGAAAATGCATATTCTTTTGTTAAGATTGTATCATTCACAAAAAAAGCATACATTTCAATGGAGAGTTGTGGTTTTCTACTTTTTTTTTTTTTTTAATTTGAGAGAAAAGGAACATCATAACGTTAATTCAAAACTTCCATGTCAGCGCCAACACAATGGGAAAGCCAACTTGGATAATCACTAGTCAAACAAAAAGACTCATTGCATGATAAAGCAAACTTGGCCAAAGAATGAGCCACCCTATTACAACATCTTGGAGTATAATTTAACCCCATCACATCATAGTACTTTGATAAATGAAAAGCCTCAGAGGAAATTGTTATTTCTAACCTAAAAAAGTTTTTGAAGAACAAATCTAACCATTTTTTATTAAAAAAAAAAAAAAAATTTTTTTTTCTAAACAAAAAAAATTTTTAAAAAAAAATTTAACCCTTTTTTATTAAAAAAAAAAAAAAAATTTTTTTTTCTAAACAAAAAAAATTTTTAAAAAAAAATTTAACCCTTTTTTATTAAAAAAAAAAAAAAAAAACCTTCTTTTTCTAACTTATTCGTCATTGTTTCAAGTTTTTAGTGGAGGGTCCCACAATTTGAAATATCATTTTTGCCCTCATTAATTCCTGGTAAGTTCAAATGTCCCATTCCGAGTTCCAACATATGTCGTCATCTTCCTCTTCAATTAGAAATTACCAGGAAAGGGGGGAAATCAGAAAATAGCTCTCAACGTTCGATTTCTTCCCAAAATCATCCCTCTCCCTCCTTTCCAATCTGAAAAACCCTTCATTGGTTGGATTCTATGTGAATACCTTGGATTTTGACAAAGGTAATTTGTTTAGATTCCATTTTTAGGATTTTTTCCCAACGTTTTATATAGTATTGAAATATTATGTTGGAGGAAATTTTTATGTGATTTCTGTTAGGAGTATAAAAAACCACAAATGACTTTACCTATTTTGAAAACTGGGTTTTTGTCGAATCCACTCTGAAAAAGAACAATGATTTCTGCTAAGTAATGGACCTCAAACGAATAAATTTGTTGTTTTGCACAACTTGGGTTAACTTAGGCTTTCAAAATGAAAAGAATGGTGGGTTTGAACTTAGTAGGACGATGCGAGAATGTTGGCTTTTATGCCTTAAAACAAGTAGATTGTAAATGTAATTATTTGACCGTCATTAAATCATCAATAAAGAGTTATTGATGTGTTATTTTAATAAGCATTATCGATTGTTTTTGTTTGTTTTGCCTTAATAACCCTAGATCCAATAAACTAACAGCTGTTTTATGAGTCTTGAACAGTATGTGGGGACATACAAAGATCAATATTCAAGATACAATCTAAATGGTCTATAGTATAGCGATGAAGTTGGGTACTTTATCCTGATGACACTATGGATATGACCCTCTTTGTATTTGATACAAATGCAATGATTTAAAGCGTTTATGTAAGTGACATGTGAGTTGGGGTATCTTACGCAATGAGTTTGCATAAGACCAGACCACGAAATAGTGATCACTAAATGTAACTCTGTGGACTAGTTAGGTTTATGTTTCAATTGGATGACCTAGACAACTTAGTCTTAATTTTGAGTATATTATGAACTCCTATTCACGAGGGATTGTTCTTTGATTTGTATGGGTGAGAGTGGTCATTTACTGACTCAATATGCCTACCATCTTGGGGATAAGACCGAGTGGGGAGCTGGGGACATAATTATACAAGATGAAATTCACTCATTCCTATTTTTAGGGTAAGTAGATGAGTGTTCTCTTAAGTGGTGTCTCCAAGATTTGAACAAAGGGCCCTACCCTCTCACTGGTCCGAGAGGAGTTTCTGTTTAATGGTTAGACCATAAACAGGTTGTTCATTAGAGGAGCACTGGTACTTAAGGATTTAGAAGTAACCTAGGGGTAAAATGGTAATTTGACCCAGCTGGTGTTACGAACATTTGTGAAGGACTAATTTGTTGTTATTAGTCTGTATTTATGGACACAAAAATATATCTACAGTGAGAAGAGTGCAATTATGGATCTTTAGTGGAGTGTACCCACAGTTAATGAATATTGATTAATGTGATTAATGAGTTTAGCTGATTAACCTCATACCATTGGAGCTTTTGATTTGTAAGTTTATTAGATCCCCTTTCTAGCTCATAAAGAGTGATGAGGTATTTATGTCTTGAAACAAATGTGAAATGTTCAAATTTACTTAAGAAAATAATATAATGAATGATGATATATTATAATATAAAATTTATTTTGAAATTTATAATATAAATTTAATTTTGACATGATACAAAATTAATTTTGGAGAGAATTAAATATTTGAAGGAGTTCAAACATTAATATAAATTAGATTCATATTAATGATGCACATCAAAACTATAAGTTATAAAAGAATAACAATTGAATATGATTCAAATGTAGGTTAAATTAAATATTAGATATTCAATTTGACAATTAATTACTTAAAGAATTAATTTTCTTAATTTATTTTAATTAAATTTGATTAAATTAAATTAAGTGAATTAAAACTATAGGTTATATGGGAGATGTTCATTTAAATATGATTCAAATGAAATAATTAATTAAATTAGATTTAGTTCATTATTATTTATTTATTATTTATTTATTTGTTAAATTAAATAATTAATTAATTAATTAAAAGAAAGAAAACAAAAAGTAACTCTTATATGTGGGAGTTACGCTTTACGTGGTTTAATCCCATGTCTTCTGATCTCTCTCTCGATATAAGCTTACAAAAGAAACAGGGATATGAAGTTTTCTCTTGATAAAAATTCTCTCTAGTTTTCTCCTTTTTTCCTCCAAAGATTAAGAGAAGGATCCACAATTCTTCATCTCATCACTCAGAGAATAGGAGAGGTTCGTGGTGGTGGTGTCTGTGATCTAGAAGCCAAAAAAAGATTTGTAGATTTAGAGTCGACAACGAATGTAAGGCTTCTAATTCTAAAAGCATGCTTAACCTTTAATACAATAAGTTTTCTGTATTTTTCTTCAATGTATGGATATTTCAAAATTTCAATTAATTTTAAGTTTGGTTCTATACTATTTCCACTACATTAGAGATTTCAACCCTTTCAAGGAGAACTTACCAGGAAGTTATGAGTGTTTTGTCCATTTTCCTGTAAAGTTCTGATTATAACTTTATAGGAAAAGGGACAGAACACTCACAACTTCATGAAGGAAGCTCTCTGTCATTCTTTCCGTAAAGTCGGTTATCAAAACTTTACAGGAAAAGGAACAGAGAGCTCAATTCTTTCCCGATAAGTTTGAACTTACCAAGAAGGAAGCTCTCTGTCATTTTTCCCATAAAGTTGGTCATCAAAACTTTACAGGACGTGATAAAGCTCAATTTCTTCTTGATAAGTTTAAATTTACCAGGAAGGAAACTCTCTATCTTTTCTTCCATAAAGTTGGTCATTAGAATTTTACGGGAAAAGTGATAGAGAGCTCAATTCCTTCATGATAAGTTTGAACTTACTAAGAAGAAAGCTCTCTATCATTTTTCCTGTAAAGTTGGTCATTAGAACTTTACGAGAAAAGTGACAGAGAGCTCAATTCCTTCCCAATAAGTTTGAACTTACCAGAAAGGATGCTCTCTGCCATTTTTCCCGTAAAGTTGGTCATTAAAACTTTACGGGAAAAGGGATAGAGAGCTCAACTCCTTCCCGATAAGTTCAAACTTACCAGGAAAGAAGCTCTCTGTCTTTTTCCCCATAAAGTTCCAACTTTACGGGAAAAGGGACAGAGAGCTCAATTCCTTCTCGATAAGTTAAAAAAAGACAGAATGTTACTTCAGGGTTTTTTTTCTTTTTTTTTTTTTTTTTTTTTGTCACAATATTTTTTTTTTTTTTTTTTTTTTTATTTTTTTTTTTTTTTTTTTTTTTATTTTTTTTTTTTTTTTTTTTTTTTTTTGTCGATATCATATCTTATTTGTCATTTTGTTTATGTGTAGGTAAACTTAATGGAGCCTAGAATTTTACCTAAGGAGTATTTTAAGGCATAGTTGACCTCATGTTGCCATCTAGCCAAAAACCGTGAGGTCATGCATAGGAAGTTGAGTAGGGTCCAGGTAGTATATTTAGGCAAACTATCTTTGGACCCATTTTGGACTGCACCCTCTCCCTTAGTGGGCAGCTCATTCACCACTTGTTGCTTAGGGAGGTGGCATATGATATACCAGACATGATCATTTTTAACCTCTTCGAAAACATAGTGTCGTTTGGTAAGGAAGAGTTTGACCTCATCACCGGGTTCACCGTGAGGACAAGGTACGTACGTAGGGCTGGGAACCCGTGTAGCTTAGAAGGTTGTACTTCATTGACTCTTATAGGAAGACACAAACTGAAGTGGAGGCACATTACCTAGGCCTAGAGTTTATGAGTGATAAGGATGCAGTAAAGGTATCACTTGCATATTTCATTAAGCTAGTGATTATGGGGAGGGAGAAGAAACAACAGTTTAACTATGACCTCTTATGAGGCATTTTAGGAGTTGGATTGTAATCAAGATTACTGAAAATTTGATTATGGTGGTGGGTTTTGTTGTTTGGAACTAGGATGCTTGGGAATCTGATTACAGTGTTTGGAGTGTAGGGTTGGGTTGGCTGTGTTTCCGATTACAGTGTTTGGATTACAAGGTTGTGTTTAGACTGGGTTTGACTATTTTTTTTATTAATATTATTTTGACTGTTTTTTTTCTATATCGGTTTTCAACACCATATATTATCAATTTTAGCCCTTCATACTATATAAAATTCAACTATCGTACTATATTAGAATTTAGATTAAAATAACTTTGGAAATAACAAAAGGTCTAGTATAGGAAATTCAAATTAGATAAACAATGACTTCACTCTATAGTCCAAGAACCAACATTAAGTAAAAATAAATAAATAAATAAACAATCCATACAAACGTATGGAGGGAAATATAAGTTTCATACTAATAAGATAATTTGAATTGAAATTGAAGGAAGAAAACGTACAAACAAACAATCAATTGCATGTCATGAATTATTTGTAACTCTAATGTGCAAGGAAAAAAAATTAGTTTAATTACTCCAAAGAGAATTTGGTATTAAAAAGTAGTTTTATTACTATTAAAAAGTGGATTTCTTTCCTAAGGTTATAACTTTTTTTAAGTTTATAATTCTTTCATAAGGTTGTAACTTTTTTTAAGTTTAGAATTTGGTATGGAACACAGTATTTAAAATTGAATTTGAAAACTCGTGATAGTTTTAGAGTTTAATTTTAAAAAATGTTTTCCAAACTCTTACTCATAAAGAAGCAAGTTTGAAAGAGTACACTACAACAAAAATAGGCTTTTATGACTCTAAAAAACAGTCATTACCACATTTCTTGACTCTTTTTTTTAGTCATTTAATCGCCCATCATCTAAAGTGTATAGATGACACATGAGAAATCAGTCATCATTATTAATTTCATGACTTTTAAACACAGTCAACAAAGAACATGTATTGACATTTATTATAAGTCATAGAAACCATTTTTCGTGACAATTTTTTACAGTCATTAAATAATGAAAATGTTGACTTTTTCTGTCAAATAAAGATTTATCTTGACATTAAAATTCTGTCATTGAGCAACAAATAATGACACATCTAAAGTGTCAATAATACCTTAATTATGACATTTTTTTAAGGCATTGAATTACATATATTGTCACTTATTTATAGTTATAGAAGTCTGATAGATGACTTTTGTCAAATATCAAAGAAACCATTTCAATGATACACGTTATTACACCTATGTTTCATACATGTTATTATACCCGTGTTTCCTTCAGTTTGAACACAAAATATGTACACAAACATAAAAAGTAACTTTCATATATAATAATATACTTTCTATCATTACTACAAGGAAACTAACAACAACAACACTAGTAACCAAATTTTGGGTACATCATTTACAGAATTTAGAACTAAGTGTTGGCATAATCCCAAAAAAAATATATACAACACCTATTTAAATATCTTGGTTGGTGGGTTTCCTTACTTCAATGGCCTTGTCCAAGAACCTTGTAAAAAAAAAACATTCATTTAAAAATTTAACAAAATATGTAAAGGTGAACAACAATAACAATATGCAGGTTATATATATGTTGATCGTACTGTGACAATATCATGTTGTTATATCCATTTGCACTGAAAACCCCACTTTAGTCATACAAGTAAGCTTCAATGAACACTTTCAAACAAAAATTATACATAGAATCACAATATAACCACATAAATAGGCTCAAAATCACATTATAATCTCACTTTTCAACCTTAATAACATGGATAACCTCCAAATTTAACTTATACACTAGTCTACTAGAAAGAATAAGAGTTAATTGAAAAACTTCTTTGTTTAGGGGTAGGGGGGACAAGTGAAACATAGTATAGTAGGAGCAAAACAAATATATAATTATTGTAACTTGTCCAACCTTTTAGGAGTATAACTACTAAAAAGTAGAAATACTCATACATTAGTCTATTAGAAAGAATAAGGGTCAAATGAAAAACTTCTTCATTTAGGGAAGGACAAGTGAAACATAATACAAAAAATATTTATCACAAGAAAAAAAAAGATAACTCCTTAGAACTCAAGCACATTAATCCAATACGAGCAACACAAATATATAACTTAAATACTCTCAAACCAACATAAAAAGTACTTAAAAGTTTTTCAAGAAACAATTTAACTCCCCAAACAACCAAAATAGTTCATATGTGCACTTTGATTATCAAAACCAATTAAAAAGTACCTAAACAATGTCTAAGTGACACATTATCAAAATCAACTCAAGCAATAATAACAACACTAAATGGATGAATTAGCTACCATAACTGCAGGATAGCCACACATAATATACATGCATTATAAACAGAGTTTGAACTTTAATTTTAAAAAATACCTAAGTATTTTAAGGTCTATCCCCTTCCTGTTCTTGCCCCAACAATTTTTTAGTGACCTCTAAACTCACAACTATGACCTCTAAACTCAAAACCAACCAAAGAATGGCTAAAAAGTGTCTAAATGACACTTTAACTCCAAAAACAAGTCCAAAATGCACAACTATGACCTCTAAACTCAAAACCAACCAAAGAATGGCTAAAAAGTGTCTAGATGACACTTTGCTTACAAAAACAACTCAAAAATGCACAACTATGACCTCTAAACTCAAAACCAACCAAAGAATGGCTAAAAAGTGTCTAAATGACACTTTGACTCCAAAAACAAGTCCAAATATGCACAACTATGGCCTCTAAACTCAATACCAACCAAAGATGGCTAAAAAGTGTCTAAATGACACTTTGACTCCAAAAAAAACTCCATAATGCACAACTATGACCTCTAAACTCAAAACCAACCAAAGAATGGCTAAAAAGTGTCTAAATGACACTTTGACTCCAAAAACAAGTCCAAAATGCACAACTATGACCTCTAAACTCAAAACCAACCAAAGAATGGCTAAAAAGTGTCTAAATGACACTTTGCTTACAAAAACAACTCCAAAAATGCACAACTATGACCTCTAAACTCAAAACAAACCAAATAATGGCTAAAAAGTGTCTAAATGACACTTTGACTCCAAAAACAAGTCCGAAAATGCACAACTATGACCTTTAAACTCAATACAAACCAAAGAATGGCTAAAAAGTGCTAAATGACACTTTGACTCCAAAAACAACTCCATAATGCACAACTATGACCTCCAAACTCAAAACCAACCAAAGAATGGCTAAAAAGTGTCTAAATGACACTTTGGCTCCAAAAACAAGTCCAAAAATGCACAACTATGACCTCTAAACTCAAAACCAACCAAAGAATGGCTAAAAAGTGTCTTAATGACACTTTGCTTACAAAAACAACTCCAAAATGCACAACTATGACCTCTAAACTCAAAACCAACCAAAAAATGGCTAAAAAGTGTCTAAATGACACTTTCACTACAAAAACAACTCCATAAATGCATGAATTGGCTACCGTAACTGCAGGATAGCCACAACACATTATAACTTAAACATATAAAAAAAGGTACTAAATGCATGAATTGGTTGCCATAACTACAGGATAGCCACAACCATAATTTTGAACTTTAATTTAAAAAAAAAAATACCTAAGAAGTTGAAGGTCCATCGCCTCCATGCCCTTGCCCCAACAATTTTTGAACGTCGGTCCATCTATCTTCCCATTTGACAAGTTGATTCATTAACTTCTCATTTTGCTCTGCCATCTTTGCGTACTTTTCAGTGAGTTCATCTAAAAAGTGTCTAAATGACCCATTAAGTCCCAAAACGTACTAAAAATGTCTAAAAAGTGTGTAAACCCTCAAGAGACTCGTTAACTCCCAAAACAATTCCAAAATGCATAACTATGACCTCTTAACTCAAAACCAAACAAAAAGTACTTGCAAAGTGTCTAAATGACACTTTAACTCCCGAAACGACAACTAATCTTCCAAGACGACAACTAATTTCATTCATACATTCATTTGTAGAGGACAATTCTAGATAAAAAAATAAATACTCTATTAACAAATCTATATAACTATGGAAAACAACTCAAGATCCAAACGAATAGTCAATAAAAAACTCACTCACGTTTAGTAAGATGGCGGCAACCACCCACGTCGGCAGAAGAAGAAGGCGGGCGTCGGTAGAAGAAGCGGCGTGGGGCGGCAGCAGCAAAAGAAGCGACAGCAACAGGCGGCGTCGAACTAGTGGCATCAGCGACGACGTTGGAGGCAACAGTAGCGGCGTTGGAGGCAGTGGCACCGGTGTCTGGCGGCAGCAACAGGCGGCGTTGGGCAGAGGAGCAATCGAACCTTCTTGTTAGGGCTGCAGCAGCGGCGGCGTCGTTGTTCTTCGGGAGCCTTGTTGTTTGGAGCCTTGTTGTGGGAAGAGGATTTTGTGGGGTGAGGGGAAGATGAAAGGAATTGATGGAGATTTTTTATTTGTTTTATGTAAAAATAAAAGTAAAATGAAAAAGAAAAAAATAGGGAAAGTGAGAGGAGGGAAAGTAAAAAACAAAATAGTCAAAAAAAAATCTGAAAATTCACGTCTTTTCCCGCCAAAACCGTATTTTTCATTTTCTTACATTTAATGACTATTTTTTTTAGTCATTAATAATGACACAAAAAAACAGTCATCAATTCCGACAAATCCCAAAAACTCCGTTTTTTCCCGCCAAAAAACGCGTGATTTTGGCTTTAATGACTGTTTTTTCTCTTTCTCCTCTATTTCTGCTATTGTACAAGAGTCATGGAAAGTGAAAATTGTTGTAGTGGTAGTGTATTCTTTGACTACCATTTTTCATAAATCACAAGTTTTAGAATTCTATTTTCAAAACAATTTGAGAACCCTTTTTCTAAAACAAACAATTATTGAAATTGAATTAGAAAATGTGTTTTTAAAAAAATAATAAATTATTTCGTGAATTATTACAACATTTTATTATAGAAATGACATTGAAAAATTGTTAAAGTACTCATTTTTTTAAAGTAAGAAATATTGGATTTTAATTATAAAATGTAGTTTTTTTTCTTTTTTATTTCGTGAATGAATGGAAACTTTTATTTAAAAATTTAACTTTAAAAAATATTTTAAGTACCCATTTTTTTCATAAAGTAACAAATATTAGATTTTAATTATAAAATGTGGTTTTTTTTTTGTTTTTTTTTATTATTTAGTGAATTACTAGAAAATTATACCTTATAATTTGAAATTAAAAAATTGTCTATGTACTCATTTTTCTGATAAGCCCAAGAATTGAATCTTAATTATAAAATATGTGCCTTTTTTTTTTTTTTTTTTTTTT
>QLSR01000084.1:3774361-3832275 GCA_031780015.1 Citrullus colocynthis
TGTGTATAATTTTTTGCTTTCATGAATTAGTAGAAAAATAACTTTGGAAGTTGACTTTAAAAAATTGTTTCAGCTGATGCTTTTTTTATTATTATTATTATGCTAACAAATATTGGATCTTATTGCTAAAATGTGCTTTATTTAAAAGAAATTTGTACAATTATTTGAATCATCAAACAAAACATATGTAAAATAGATATGCCAAATACTTTGATTAATAGTAAAATATATAAAATACATATACCATTACAAAAGTTTGTTTTTTACACACCAAAAGGGAAACCAAAAAATTATACACAAGAATTTGAAATAAAATACAACAACAATACTACTAGAAACATCTAGTATTACAAGTAAGATAATGTACTTAAAAAAAACGAGGGTAGTACAAATGAGTTACGTGTTAAGTCATGGAGATCGGATGGGGTAAGTTAGATATTCGTTTCCACTCTACATTGACAAAAGAAAATGGTAAGTAAAGATTACAAACATTGAAAAAAACAGAACAAGAAACAATAAAGAAACAAATTTACGTACCCTTTAAAAAAATGACCATGGCAATTGGATTTAACAATGAAGCGAAGAAGGCAGAAAAGAAATAACAAATCCGCCATCACATTAAATAGGAAAATAAAAAGTAAGTCTCACAATTAAGATAAATAAAAATTCATAACATAAGGATAGAAAATTAGTTGGGCTTCTAGAGGACTTACTACTGGACAGTGATGAAATTGGAAAGGAAGTGTCTTTGAAATGGTGTGTGATTAACAAGAGGGAAATGGGGTGTATATATAAGCATGAAGTTAATGAAGTATTAAACAACCCAACCACCAAATTAAAAAGAGGAACAATAGCATTTTTGTAATGGAAGTGACATCCATTAATAAAGCACCAACCCAACCATGATAACATAATAAAAAAAATAGACTTGTGATTGAACGAAATTGGTTAGGATGGAACCAATTACCCAATAGTTGAGAAAAAATTAGTTACAAGGACAATTTATAATCAAACAACGAAATTTTTTCTTTTGAAATAATGGCCTCATGTGTGGATTAAAATGAGTTAACAAATCAATTTTAAGTAAAGAATTAAAACAGAACCGATAAATACATAAAATAGAGTATGCTTCAAAGAAAATTGCCAATGGATTCATTTAAAATAGTATAAAGAAAATTATAAAATTTGAAATGGTAATTTAGAAGAGAAAATTAACAGATAAAAAACTGGTTAATACAATAAATCAAACAACATATATGTGGAAGAAAGATGAAACTACGGCAAAATCAGCAAAATCCTCATCATCGGCCAAAAAACAATTGAAAAACAGAATGAATTGGAATTACGAAACCTCAAATCATAATAGATACATGCAAACACAAACAAAGTTGGAAACGAAGTAAAATAATTCGAAGAACAACGATCTGTAACATGCAACCCCATTCGAAGATGAAAAAAAATCAAATAAGAGATCTATAACATGCAACCGAAGATGAAAAAAAATGAAACAATAGACTTGAGATATGCAAACTGAAGATGGAAAAAAAAAAATAAGAAACAACAGATCTAAACTATGCAACCTCATCCAAAGATGAAAAAAAAGTCGAACAATAGATCTATAAACATGCAACCCCATCAGAAGATGAAAAAAAAAATGAAACGACAGATCTGAAATATGCAACCCCATCCGAACATGAAAAAAAGAAAATCAAACCACAGATCTATAAAAATGCAACACAATCAGAAGAGAAAAAAAATTAAACAACATATCTGAAATATGCAACCCCATCCGAAGATGAAAAATAGAATCAAACAACGGATCTATAACATGCAACCTCATCAAAAGATCAAGAAAAAAATCAAACAACAAATCGGTGAACATGCAACCCCAACCGAAGATGAAACAAAAAATCAAACAAGAAATCCGTAACATATTCATCTTGTAAGTGGGGAAGAGCGCTCCCCTACCAAGCCCCAAATCGGCGTAACGGGACCTCCTACCAAGCTATCGACGGAGACAAGAGCCACTATTCCGACCGTTAAAGTGCAAAGGAGGACTTCGACGTCCCCTCGAGTTTGCTCTAAAGCATTGATTAGCGCTTCAGAGCAAAGAGTGAATGAGGAAGACGAGAAGGAAGATAGAAGATGAGAGAAGGTATGTATAGAAGAGTGAATGAGGGAGACGAAAATGCAGAAGAGAGAGGGTGAGAGAAGGGAGTTGGAAGAACCAATGAGGAAGACAAAATGAAAGAAGAGAGAAATGGGAGAAAGAGTCGGTAACAATGAATGAGGAAGAGGAAGGGACAGAAGAGAGAAGGTGGGAGAAGGAGAAAGGAAATGGGAGCAGTGATGAGGAGAGAGACGACTTCATGCAGCGTGAAGGGAGGGAAACCGACAGAATGGGAAGGGAAAACGGTGGGATTGGTATGAGTTTAGGGTTTGGTAATTGGGTGTGGGTTAGGGTTGGGTTTGTAATACAAACCATCCCCAAAACCAACTCCTCAAACGTGGGCTTCCATTTGCAGCCCAATCCAATACAAACCCAAACCCATACCCTAAACAACCCCTTAGGGTTAGTGGATGATTGGGAGATATTCTGCAACTACGATTGGAGTGGTGTGATATTCGAGAAGACTATTAGTAGCCTGAAGAGGGCTTTAGCGAATGTGAGGAGTGTCAATCACCGCGAGAACAAAAGGTGAATCCACAAAAAATCTAAAAAGGTGAAAAAAAAGGTCAGGAAAATAAGTTTTTTTACAAAGGGGTTAGATTTGTCCTCCAAAAACTTTTTTATGCTAGAAATAGCAATTTCCCAAGCTTCAACATAAATTTTAAAATAATGATAATAATAATTTTATTCGAATTTGAACTCAAGCTTTCAAGAATAGTAGATGATTGAAGTAACCACTAAACCACAATGAATATATTCATTAAACAACATAAATATTTTTAACATGTAGTAAAAAAAAATCATAGATTGTTGGGATTGAAGCAAGTGCATGTTTATGGTATAAAAACGAAAATGGGTTTTTAAACATGTCTTTTTTTGTTTTCAAAATTCCTTAACAACTTTAGAAACATTTTTAAAAATTACAAAACTAGAAAACCCAATTAGATACTTGTTTTTTCAAAAACTAAAAATCAAAAATAAAAAATGAAATAGTTATCAAATGACCCCTTCGATTTTATCACTCATTTACAAATTTGAGAATGTCATGTATAATGAACATAGGTTGAAAACTAGTAAGCTTTAAAAATACAATATAAATAAGAGATTTTTACACGAAAAATTAAGAATTATTACATTAATAGCTTTTACCTATAATTTTGGACAAAGTTAACCACTTTATTTTATTTTTAAAATTTTCTAGTATTATTTTGTTTTTATATTCTCATTAATCTGATTTTGACATTTTAAAGTGACATTTATTAAATTTGTTTTATATTTAATTAATTCAAGATTTTTCATAATATCATTCACTTGATTTCAGGGGTTTTTGTTTCCAAAAGAGATTTTTTTTTTCTAATCAATTATGAATTTTCCTTTTTTTTTATAAATTTCAAATTTTGACTTAGATTTAATGTGAAATTATGGCTACAAATCTTCGTTTTCACATGCGTTTCGTTGCTTATGTGTATATATGAGGTTTATTTAGAATATATACAATGTTATTTCAAATATAGACAAGATTTATTCAAAATGTATTTAAAATTGGAACATATTTAAGGTTGTTCTCCATATTTTAATTTTAGTCTTATTTCTATTGAGATATATATTCTACATACTTTGTCATATATAAATACATATGTGTATGTGAACTAAGATAGATGACATCTTCATATTATCTGAAACAAAATTCATATATATTTGAGATACAAAACAAAATATAGAAATAAACCCCATATAAACAAGACGTAGTAGATGGATAGGGTTGGCCGTCGTCATACCATAGAAGTTTGGGAGAATTTCGGCGACGATTTTTGATGTCGAGAGTCTTTGTTGAGATTATTCTATGGGTAACAAAGAGGGGATTGTCAAATATACCGAAGACATAAGGGTTTTGTTCCCAAATATAGCCAACAAGTTGTTCAAAGCCTTACCAATTGAAGAAACTTCTCCTCATCAACGTTCTAGTTTCCACTTTCAAACTCACATCAAGCATTAATTTTGTTTTGAATTTTGAAAAACCATTTAAGACGTTGAATATGATATATATATATATATATATATATATATATATATATATATATATATATACTCTATATGTGTCTTTTCGTACTCCTATTTTTCTTATTAGGGATGTTTTCAAAAATATAAAAACAGTTGAAAACAACTATAGATATAGCAAAGTTTTACTTTCTATTTGTGATAGACTGCGATAGATCTACCATCACTTTACTAGATAGATACGAATAAATGTCTATCTAGGTCTATCGCAATCTACTGTAGATAGAAAGTAAAATTTTGCTATATTTGTAAGTAGTCTGATATTTTTCTATTTATAATAATTTTCCTTATTATTACGGGTGTACATGAGTTGGATTGGGTTGGGTTGGCAACCCAAAAGACCCAAATAAAGTCTCCAACCCAACCCTCAAAATTCAGGTTAGGTTATAATTTTTTTTTTTCTTTTTAATATAAAATATGTAAATTTATCTACAGCACATTACTAATAACTAAAGTCTTATAAAATTTAAATGTTAAATACCAAATATTTACGATATTTATTACAAACTTTAAACAAAGACAAATATTATAACAATTTTAAAAGAAAGAATATTCAAAATTCACAAATTAATCAATACAATATAATCAAACTTTAAACAAAGATATATATATATAGAATTCGAGTTGGGTTGGGTCAACCGAAATTTTTTTAGCCAACCCGCAACCTAACCCAACAAAAATAGAAAACGTTGAACCAAACCCAACCCAATCCAAGAACAAAAGTAACCCAACCCAACCCTTACATTTTGAGTTGGGTAGTATGAGTTGTTCGGATTGTCGAGTCATTTGAACACCCCTACTTATTACTATGTTTTTTCAAATTATCTAAAATTTGTGGAGTGTTATAAAATGAAAAGAAAATAAGAACAAATATATAAACACAAGAGAGAAATTGAGAGAAGAAACTAGAAAACATATAGGTATTATTCTCAAATTTGAGGTATGTTTACAAATGATCTCTACAATCTCTATTTATAGGGTTGTGAGAATATTGGTTACAATAACCAAACATAAATAGGGGACAAAAAAGTTATGGAGATTAATAGGAAGTTAATGGATGAATTTGTAACCTATGGAGGTTATGGACATCTATATAATTATAATATTTACAATACTCCCCTTAGATAGTATATAAAATACATGCTTCGTTAAAACCTTACTAGGAAAAACCCCAATGAAAAAAAAAAATCTTAATAAAGGAAAAAGAGTACATTATTTTATATACTTCAATAACTGTCTCTCATTAAAAACCTTGCTAGGAAAACCTAGTGGGAAAAACCATAGTCAAGAGAAAAAGAGTGCAGTAAGTTACTCCCCTCATGGAAACATCACTTGACATCTCATAGTCGTCAAATACAAATGTTGTGTACTAACTTCTCAAATGTTGTTGTGGATAACATCTTCATAATAAGTCTACCAAGTCGTCTTCTAAATAAATTTGTTAGATCATGATGCCACCATTTTCTTCAAGGTCATGAATGTAGAAGTTTATCTATGATGTTATCTTCATATAACATTCTTTGTTAACCTCATGAATTGTCAAAATTTCAGTCATTGCTATTAAGATCTAGCTTTTATGGGTTACATAAATAACCTGCATCTTCACAACCAACTAGATCATAATTAGATTTAGTGGGAAGAAAATAAATCAATATAAACTAATTCTCAAATAAAACATATAATATATGTTCAACTCTACTTCAATATCTTTCTTTTGGAGGAATATTATATCTATGTAGCAAAATTACCAAAAATGCTAATAGATAATGTAAAACAAGAAAATATATAAATGCACTTATTTTCCAGAACTTTGGTTCTTTAGGATCTAGAGTTTTTCATAATCATATCCTTAGATTAGATGATATATCTTTTTCAGAATCACCATGGGAGTGTTCAATGATGTAACTAGTCCATATAAGATCTTTTATGTGTCACTTGATGCAATCTCATCTGCTTTATGCTTTATTTGAAAGCTAAGACAAAACTTTGTTTTCCAGAACTTTCATCTCAATTTCTTTCTTAAAAAAACTTTATTGTCTTTGAAATCTCTTCAGAAGTTTCAGATCATTAATATATACATATATAGTAAATCTTGACTATGATAGTATCATATGGACAAATAGAGTTATTTTATGACTTTATTTCAACAAATATTTAATGAGGTGATTATATCACATTCGTCAGGAATGTTTTATAAGAATCTCTGTGATAAATATAATTCTCTAAAATTTGAATTATATGATTCTAGTATCTTTAATCCTTCAGGGATTTTAATAAATAAATATCATAATTAAGAGATTCATATAAACGTGATATGACTACATCCTTATGATGTATAGCCAAATAAATTAGATATCTCATGCTAATGTATTCACTATTAGAAAATATGTTTACTCATAATCAAATACCAACGTTCTTTGCGAGAATGATTGTGGAATTTATCTCGCTTTGTATTTTGTGACCTTATTTTATTTATTTTTCTTACAAATACTTACTTGTATATCCCAAATGTTTGAAAGTCTCCAATGTCCGGACTACTAGTCCTCATGATTAAGAAATTAGTTTATTTCTATTGGATTGTGTTTTTCCATATAAGTCAATCTTTTCTATGTTAACATTTTTCAATATATCTAAGCACATAATACTCATTTTCCTAAATAATATCAAGAGCAACATTGTATGTTGTCAACTTATATAAAATTGGCTCAATCTTTTCATGTCATGACATAATTTATCGAGATGTCGTTATTATCCTCATTTTCTTCAATATTCTTATGAGTACTTATATTTAGGATTTCTTCTGGAATATACCATATTCTTAACTAAGTCATTTTGATTATGGACTACTTCTTTTTCGAAGATCTTTATCTTTAGAACCAATTTGTTTATCCCGCTCCAGACATGGTGTAGATAACTTGTTATATTGGGATATCAATTTTACATTGTGTATTTCCAATCAGTATATATATACCTTAATCACTTTCTTGCAACTATAAATGCTCTGTAAATACATCTAGCGTTTGATTTATAATATTTTACAAATGAATTATTTTTTGAACTTCTAGTTCAAAGTGATCTGTATGATGATCAAAATGAGACACTATTTATTCACTCAATTCAATTTCTTTTTCCAACTTCTTCTTAAATCCTCTCCCTAATGTTAAAAAATTTGTCCCATTAATAACAATTAGCAAATTGTGCAGTAAATATATTACCCGTCAGAGGTTAAAAAATATTTAATAATTGATGTGAAATCAATTTCAACCTCTTTTGATGACTCATTTTAAATTGTTCCATCATCTTAAATATTGTTTTTTTTTAATCAATATTTTAAATATTGACTGCACATCTTGCATATGAAATATATTTGGCTTCTGACCATAAACTCATAAGTCATTGACTTAGAGCATACAACATAACATGATTTTGTAAAAGTTTGCTATTTGAACATAAGCTACAAGATGTTCAACACTTATCTCAATCAATATAAAATAATAATTATCAAATATTTGGGATGTAAACTCACTAGCATTATCGAAACAAAAATTTTAAATTTCACAATCATGAAATTTGTGCCCTTATCTTAACTATTTGAGCAACTAACCTTGTAGATGTAAGGTTTTGATATGGCACTACAAGAAATCTGGGCTTTAGCAATGCAAATTTTTCGTCGCTAAAGGATATATTTCGTCGTTAAAAACCTTTACTGATAAAAATATTTTGTCGCATGACGTTATTGCTAAAGCCACATCGGTGAAAACTTTTTACGACGTAGCATACGAGAACGTCGCAACCTGCGACGAAAAAAGAAAACTGTCGCTATCTGCAACGTTTATTGTTACGTCGCAGCTTGCGACGTTTACCATAACGTTGCAGTTTGCTACTTTTATTTTTCTTGATTTGCTAAGTTGTAGTTTTTGCCCAATGTTGCATTGTAACGAGTTATTGTGATGATTTAAATTTTGTCGCAAATTGAAATAATAATTAAAAAAATATTAGTTGTATTTAAAGCATGAAATTGGACCAAATATTATAGAGTATTTAGGCATATATTTAATCTTTAATTAAGATCCATTACAATATATATATATATATATATATATATATATATATATATATATATATATTCCTTTTATTCGATCCAATTACAAGTTCCATTACATAATACATATATGTATTCCTCGATCAAGAAAGGCTTGCCACCCACAAATACAATTTAATCCTACACAAATAAATATACAAGTCACAATATAAACATCAACAAATTTGAACATTTCAAGAAGTATTCTATTTTTGATATGATAACTTTATGTTGAAACTAATAAAGTTACCTTACTAATAGATGAACTTCCCCTGGTGAACCTTTCTAGAAGTTCATTCATTTGACTGAACCTTTTGTCGTACTCTTCACACTGCATCTCAAATTGAAGACGTTGACTTTGTAAAGCTTCTTCCACAATGACTCTATTTCTCTCATTCTCCCGACGTTCACTCTCCACAAGTTCTTGAGTATGTGCAAGGCGTGCCTCTAGTGATTGGACATAATCTTGTGAGTACATTTCTTTCTGACTTCGCGGAGGTTTTGTTCCGTATCCCATCCCTTTAACATACGAAGGTCTTTTCCCTAAAATGGTTGCCATAATTTCTCATCACTCATTGGTGTAGTTGAGTGTTCTTGCTCTTGTTTTAAGGCAACCATTTTTTTCTACATAATTCAGAATGGATAAAGAAATTTCATAAACATCAAAACATTTAAAAATAATATTATTTGTTAAAATAACTTAAATGATACTTACATATGCTTGACATGCTGAATCGTCTATCCAACCTTTTGCAATAGTCCAATGCGTTTGGTAAAAGACATCGATGGGACTTAAGTAAGTGTCATCATCTCTTTTCTATTCAAACATATTATTCAAAATTTGTAAATAATCTAAGGGTTTCTATCCCATATCGTGTTGTGCTAAGCTCATTTCTCTTATTAGGTCTTACCTTTTGTACTCTAGACCCAGTACGGTATTTCTTCGAATCCTGAATATGATTCTACCAATAATTGTGGTAATTCACATATAGCACATATGTCTTTCTCCTATCAATTAGTACTCGTTGAAGAAATAGAAATTCCCATATTTTTTTTATTGGATTTGGATCCATCGAGACTGACGGGGCTCGAACCCGCAGCTTCCGCCTTGACAGGGCGGTGCTCTGACCAATTGAACTACAATCCCAGGGAAATAAAGTGTACAACATATGTTGTTGATTTAATTTCCTTCAAATCTTTCTATGTAGATTTTTTATTCAAATTGTCATATTCTACCAGACGGAGACGCGAGTAATAGAGTAATAGATTGATATGCGCGGAGACATGTACTTTAGTGCGAGGAGCATGGATTAATAGTCATTTTTTCGTATTTCAGCAATCGAGTCACAGGTATCTAACATATTCATACCTAACGATTTTCCACAAAGTGGTGACGAAAGGTATAACTTGTACAAATCTTTCCATTTTCCAATTTGATCCGATCCATTCGTTCGTCCAGCTATTTACTCGATCGCAGACATTTCTGGAACACCTCTAACAGAGGGACAAATAGTCAATTTTGAAAGAACTTATTGTCAACCTCTTTCAGATATGAATCTATCTGATTCAAAGGGGAAGAACTAGCATCAGTATCTCAATTTCAATTCAAACATGGGTTTGATTCACACTCCATGTTCTGAAAAATATTTACCATCCGAAAAGAGGAAAAAATTGGGTAACTATTAATAAAGTATAATATCATACATTTTCTTCTTGATGAGACAGAAATGATTTCATTCCAGCACAATGATTGAAAGGGAGTTTACTTTTGCTACTTTTTGTTTTTTCTAACTTTTCCTGCATTAGAATGTATATTAATAAAGAAAATATACTCATATAAAAAAAAATTGATTAATGTTTACCTTCCATGTAGGAGACTCCCATTTATTACATAGAAATTGCCATTCTTCAAGTGTTACACCTTTACATGGATGTTGGCGAGCTTGGACCGGATCACCCAATTTTTTTATAATACTGCTACAATCTTGATCTATAGTCCTTAAAGCGAGTACCAATCTCGTATTCAATGTACTTTCTGATATGTGGTTAAGAGCAATCCATGTCAAATTTATTCTTCAAAAAATATAAAATATCATTAATGAATATTTTATTGTAATTAAGTAATGAAATATATATTCTTTAAAAAAATTAACTTACCAACAGTCGTTCTATAATGGTGGTGTAAATGTCATTTGGGATATGTTTTTTTCCTTTACAAGTCAAAGGGATAGTTTGTCTTACGAGTGTACCAATCTCATTGCTAAAAAGATTCGCAACTTTCTCAACTGGTTTCCCGGGGAAAGGATTCCATGAGATAGGTATTCTTCCTCCACTTGCCTCAATCACACGATATAATCCGGCTCCTCGTGTAACACCACGAACTTGGCTATTAGTGGGAGTGTTACTCGTGTATACAATGTTCTCTTCATTACTTGATGACATTCTTTCCTATAAAACATAAAATTATATTTTAAACATAAAATTATATTAGAAAAATAAATATAAAAAAGTTCAATATACTAACTATGTGTCCACATCAAGTCTATCATTATCAATAGTCTTCTTCATCTTCATCTTCATCATCGTCCTCGACTTCATTCCCATCATCTTCTTCAACTTCTCTATCTTCCTCGTCACCCTTATTCTCATCGTCTTCTAATTTGTCTTCCACTCGTTCATCAAAATCTAAGACTATCTTAATCAAATCACCATCATCACAAACTACAGTTGGATCTACATCATTTCTATGTAGTGTTTGAGGTTTAAAATCTCCAACTTGATCGACGCATTGATATACATCTACCTCAGGTTCATCAACTTCTTCTATTTCAGGTACATCCCATAAATGTCTATGTTGAATTCTTTGGACTATTTTCCAACCATTCCCTAACCGAATATTGTCAACATAAAATACCTGTTGTGCTTGGGAGGCAAGAATAAATGGTTCATTTTGATACCAAAAGTATCGAGTATCTATGCTTGTAAAAGTGATCTTCATGAATTCGGTTTTTTTTGGGACTTGTATCGTACCAATCACATTGAAATAGAATAACTTGTTTCCTATCAACATATTTTAATTCAATCACTTCAGTTAGGATACCATAGTAGTTGACCACCTCACTATCATGTCCTCCAAAAACACGAACTCCACTATTTTGGGTTATGCAACGATCATCCCCATCTTTTGAGTTGAATCGCACACCATTGATAATACACCCAGTATACGAACTAATCCGAATATCAGGACCACATGAAAAGTGCATAAAAGTCATGCACAACCTCATTGGACGTTGACTGAATTTGCAATTGCATCTAAAAACAATTAACAAACTCACAATCACTACGAAATTATGAGTTTCGTTATCAAAGGAAAAATAAGACAACTAGTGGAGTACTTACTTTATCTTTAAACCAATCAGCAAATTGTGTTTCATGCATCTCAAGATCATGACGAAGATTTCTGTTCTGTAGCTTAATCTCGTGTTCTCTATTGAAAAAATATGATTAGTCAATAAAAGAAAGAATGATAAAAAGTTTTGATTGCTCATAAGATCATACCTTCGATATGGATCTATTGCTTCACAATTGGTTAGGACATACCAATGAGCCTCATGTAATTCCTCATGTGATAGTTCCTTCAATTGTGAACTACCAATAGGACATGCTTTTTGTGAAAATATAGGTAGATGTCCATTACTCTTTGATGTACCATAGTCTATTGTATCATCATTTTGAACTGTCCTATTGAATTTTGTTTCAATTCCATGCAAGTACATTGAACAAAATGTCAATGATTCATTTGCTATATATGCTTCTGCAATTGAATCTTTAGGTCGAGCCTTATTTCTTACATATGGTTTCAGTGTTCTCAAACTCCTACATATATATATGTATGTTATAATGTGGTGGTTGGACCCTGAACATATGTAGTTTAATAATCAACTAAAAAGAAATAAACATACCTCTCGATTGGATACATCCAACTATAACTGACAGGTCCAACAAGTTTGCTTCCTCTGGTAGATGGACAGCTAGATGAATCATAACATCGAAGAACGCTGGAGGAAATATTCTTTCAAGCTTACAAAGAATTATCACAATCGACTCTTGTAGTTTATTCAAAGTCTCAACTTTTAATGTCTTTGCAGTCGTTTCTTTGAAAAAGTTTGACAAATCAACTATTGCGCCACTAACATCTGCTGGTAAAAAAGGACGAACTACTGCGGGTAAAAGTCTTTGCAATAACACATGTGAGTCATGACTTTTTAGTCCAAATATCTTTCCATCTTTGACACTAACACATTTTGAGATGTTGGATGTAAAACTATCAGGAAACTTAACTATTTTCGGGAAACCACAAAACTTCTTTTCTCATCAGTTGTCAATGTGTAGCTGGCATGTGGTTTCACCAATTTGTTTCCAACACGTTGAAAGTGTAGTTCTTTACGAATATTCAACTTCATTAAATCTTTTCTTGCTTTATCAGTGTCATTTGTTTTTCCTTCAATATTTAGTAATGTACCCAACACATTATGACAAATATTTTTCTCAATATGCATTACATCGAGTTTGTGTCGAATCTTAAGACTAAACCAATATGGTAGCTAAAAAAAATGCTCTTTTTCACCCAGTTCAGCTCACTAGATGTACGTTTCCGTTTCCATTGTAATATATTTATAATTTTTCCAAGTGGCGGAAAATCTATAGCATCTAACTGGTGGAGAACATCTAATCCTGAAAAAGAGCGTGGCACAACTTTATATTCTGTTTTACCATTAAATTGTTTGTTTCTACGCCAAGAATGATTCATCGACAAGTAACGACGATGTCCCATGTAGCATATTTTATCATGCAATGAATCAGATGATACATCTTCATTACAAACTGGACATACTTTATATCCTTTAGTACTCCATCCTGATAAGTTGCTATATACTGGAAAATCATTTATTGTCCACATCAAAGCTGCATGAAGATGAAAGTTTTAGCCATTATAAGTATCTTAAGTTTCAATGCCATTACTCCATAAATCTTTCAATTCATCTATTAATGGCTGTAAATAAATATCTATCTCTTTTCCTGGAGATTTTGGCCCCGGTATAAGCAATGACATGAAAAAATGTTTCTTTCATACATTTCCATGGTGGCAAGTTATATGGAATTAAAATTACTGGCCATGTACTGTAAGATGTACTCATGTTACCAAATGAGTTGAATTCATCGGTAGCTAAAGCTAACTTTACATTCCTTGGATCTTCTGCAAACCACTCATATTGACTATCAAAATCTTTCCATGCCTCACCATCTGTAGGATGTCTTAAAACTCCATCTATGTTTAATCTTTTTTCTTTGTGCCATCTCATATCACTAGCAATATATTTGGAATGAAATAATCTTTGTAATCTTGGTTTCAAGGGAAAATGTCTCAAAATCTTGTGTGGAACCTTTTTCCCTTTCTTGTTACTTAATTTGTAGCGAGGTTCTTTGCATTGAAGACAAATTTCTATATTCTCATTTTCTTTCCAAATTAGCATACAATCATTCTTACAAGCATGTATGCATGTATAACCTAAACCCAAATCACGCAAGGTCTTTTTTGTTTCATAATAAGATTTAGGCATTTTGGCACCCTCAGGTAAAGCTTATTTAAGTAATTCTAATAACATATCAAATGACTTATTGCTCCAATGATTAAGTACTTTGATATGCATCAATTTCACCAGAAAAAGTGAAACATAAATCTTAGTACATCCAGGATATAATTCTTCATTAACCTCATCAAACATTGATTAAAACTTATTATTTCTATTTCCAATGTTCTCACTTGTTTCACCTTCGATGTAGTTTCCATATCCACAATGTTCAGCCTCAATGTTTCCCCCACTGGTCAAATCATCAACAATTCAAACATTTCATTTGCATTATCTAAATTTTGATGAGAAGTCTCTACGTGTTAATTAAGTGTTTTATCCGTGTCTGTGGGTTTCAAAAAGGAAAAATCCAGGTTTTCACCAAGATATATCCACCTACCACAGGTGACAGTCATTCCATATGTGTACAAATCACATTCGACATTGCGAGGATGTTTCATTATGACATTTTAACACTTTTTACATGGACAACTTGTAAACCATTTCTTATCAACATGCTTCTCTGCCAAACCAATAAATGATCTTATTCCATCCGTATATTCTTTGCACAATTTATTTCGAAGTTTTATCCAACTTTCATCCATAATATATCCTCTAAAAAACAAATCATATATGAACTTATCATAAACTTATTTAAAGTAAATAAAATTATGTGTAAATGTGCTTTGGGGGGAATCACACACATCAAGCAATCTTCAAACAATTTAATTACACTTTTCTCCAAATTACATTTTGGAATCAACTATATGTAAAAAAAGAAAATGGCAACAATAACATCAAAAATTTGAGGAATAAATACAATATATCCCAGCCTAACAATTAAGTATATATATGTAATGTAATTCAATATTTTTAGATATATATAGTGAATAAATACCTCGCTGACGGCAGCTTCTACGACAAATACCACAAGAACGACAATTAGAGAGAGATAGAGAGGTAAAAAAACCTCGTAGATGGAGAGGGAGACGGAGAGGCGGACAGAGGGGGAGACGGAAAGAGAGACAGAGACAGAGGCAGGCGGAGAGTGAGACAGAGAGGGAGATGAAGAGGCGGATAGAGACAGAGGAGGACAAAGACAGAGGTGAACGGAGAGGAAGACGGAGAGGCGGACGAAAAGAGAGATTTTGCATTCGGCGGCAGATCTCGGTGAAACCCTAAATCTGTAAAAGTGAAAAAGGGAAAAACGATCGGAGAAAGTGAAATCAGGCCTGCGACCAAAGCAAAAAAGGTCACAAGTTAAGCGACGAAAGCGCAAAATGTCGCAAGACGATGCGTCAAAAATATTATGCATTGAAAAATCGTCGCATTGTAATGTGACGAAAGAGAGAAACGTCGCAAGATGATGCGTCGAAATATTATACGTTGAAAAACCGTCGCATTACCGTGCGGCGAAAGCAAGAAACGTCGCAAATATTAGTGACGAAATACTAAATCGTCGCATGATAATGCGACAGGTTTTCAACGCATTGACGCATTGTCTTGTGACGAAATCTAAAAACGTTGCAAGATGATGTGACGAAGTATTTTATCGTCGCTAAAGTTGCGACGATATAAAATCGTCGCTATGATTTCGTCTCTAAAACCTAGATTTCTTGTAGTGTGACAATAAAGATAAATATGACCATTAACTAGATGTGTCAACTAGATGTAAGGTTTTAATGAGGCAGTCATCAAAGTACATAAAATTTAGAAATTAATCTAATGCATAAACCTAATTAACATCAAATTTGCAATTCAATTTCACAATCTACATATATTGCATATATGAAAGTTTAACATACTCACTTTTTTAGACTTTAAATTTAATAGAATAAAGATGAAAGGTGGTGGTGAAAAAACCAATGATGAATGCATCAGACACATACATATAATTTTGTTTCCTCTAACTCAAACAAGACCAAATCACCAAAATCGAAATACTCACCAAATTTGAACGAAATTCTAAATACCTCAAAGATTATGGAGAAAATTTTGGCGGGTCTTTAGTGATCTTGATATTCCAATGAACCAAATCTAATCTCTACAAAATCTTCAAAGTAGTAGAGGATTGTGTTGATAACATGTTATAAAATGAAAAGAAAATAAAAACAAATATATGAACACAAGAGAGAAATTGAGGGAAGAAACTAGAGAACATATAGGTATTATTCTCAAATTTGAGATGTGTTTACAAATGATCCCTTCAACCTCTATTTATAAAGTTGTGAGAATATGGGGACAAAAAAGTTATGGAGATTAATAGAAATTTAATGGATGAGTTTGTAACCTATGAAGGTTAATCTATATAATTATAATATTTATAATATAGAGTCATTTGTGTCAAATTTATGTATAATATTTCATCTCGTTAAGTTGTATAAAAAAAATTGAGAATTTAAGATAATTTTATAATTGAGTTTATTTAATTGGGTGGGTCTAAAAAGCCCTCCAAGTACAAATGGCCCTTCAGGCATTCACGGCTTCACCGAAATACCAAAGAATTGCCTGACCTGACGCGTAGAATGTGGGTCCCACTCACCTGACAAACGCTACTTCAGAAGACCGTACGAAATTATGCGATAACGTAACAATAATTAAAAGTTCGCAATAGAGTCCTCACTTTTACACCATAATTACAATATGGCGCCCTATTTCATGGTAATTACATTCCGCTCTCACTATATAACTCTACCCCAGCAGCAATCCAATTCTCGTTTTCCTTTCCCCATTTCTCTTTCTCTGTTCCTTTCCTTTTGGCCTCCCTCGGTCATCTTCTAGCGACGAACTCAAGCGACTTTTACAGACTCATTAAGCTTCCTCCGATCTTCACTCGTCTTGGTTTATGAGGTTTCGATCTCTTCCTTTTCTTTTCTCTCTCTCTCGTCTTTTTGATCTTTGTCCCGTTAGGTCTTGCCGATGAGTTCGATTCGGAGATTTCGTTCCATGGATCTGTCCGCTTTGTTCTGTTGGTCACTTAAGGTTTCAGATTCGGGCTTTTTGATGCACAATTTGGTCCCCGCTATCTGTTCTTTGGATTTTTATTTTGCGTTTTTATTACTTTGTATTTTTGATTTTTGATTTTTGGTATTGTATTGATCTTCTGGTTTGGATTACTCATCGCCTTTTATTATTAACTTCTCGATTTTTCGGATTTTTTTCTAGGTCATAGTAGATCTCTGGTTTCTTGGTTGGTCTGGACGAAAAAGATTTAATACTTTAATTAGGGTTTAATTTTGAAAGTACGTACTCTATTTTTCTTTTGATAAAAAAAGGCACGTAGTTCTTTTAGCAAATTCCGTTCCCTTTTTTAACTTCTGATTGTGACTTTCAATTTGTAAGTTAGAAAAACGCCCCCTTCGTGATGTCGACAGATTTAAGTTTTTTAACGCACGTCAGAGTAGTAGATATTTCCTTGAATTGCGATTCTTAATTCTTAATAAAAGAAGAAGCGCCTTTCTCGACTCACCAGTTACTCCCTCCCCCTTACAAAAAGCGTGTTTTTTTATTCACTTTTGCTATGTACTTGGTAATCTGACTTGTTTTTATCTTTTGTGGATCTTGTTTTCTGTGCATGCAGCTCGAAGGAGAAACCCACTCTTGGGTAAGCCTTGTTCTACTATTAGCATCTTCCATGTTGTGTATTCTTTGAATGGAATTAGTTTCTTGTTATATATTTTTTTAACATGATTGATGTAGTTGATCATTCTCTCTTTGTAGTATTTGACTGTGGTTTCTCAATTATTTGCGAATGGAGTTCTAGGTTTATTTGTGATTCGTTAAGTGAGGTCATGTGTTATAGTAAGGAGCTGGTCAGTTAATATTGTCTGAACTTGCAGTCATTCAGAAGGATAAGAAGATAGATGACATGGGTGTTCCCCTTCCGTCTCATCTTTCATCTTAATAAAATCCCGAAGGAAAGAAAAAAGGATTGTAATACGTTGATGGTTACTTTACAGCATTTCCCATTATTTATTCAGGTTTTTTACGTGGTCTGAGGGTGTTAATTTGAATGAATGTATTTCACTTCTAATCAATTTCAATGCTTTGATTGTATCGTCTCATTCTTGATCAGTAAACTAAGGCATTGTTTACTTTCGCTGCTATTTGACCGAAGTCAGTGTTGATTTTTCTCCCTTTCTCTGATAGATACTATTTTAGAGTCATAAATTATGTTTCTTATTCTGACAGTGTAGAGAACAATTATACATTTTTTCTATCTATATCTGAAAGTTGTGGATATGCTCTTTCCACTATGAGGTCTTGTAGCTTTACTTGACAGTTCTATTTGCTCTTAAAATTGTGTTCCTGTTCCAACTTTTAGTGCATGGTGCTACTGTTTAGTGGTTCAGAAATGTTATATTGTCTTCACATGCATCATTGTGATCTTCTTGAAACGTTTTCTTGCTATCATTGAATTGTCTTACTTACTTCCACCCCTGATTGTCTGACTTGGCAGTGGCACGCGGATTAAGACCCGCAAACGGAATATTACGATACCGCTGGACCCTGCGTCTTTTTCTGATGCAGTGGTCCAGATTTATCTGGATAATGCTGGTGATTTGGTAATTGCTGCACCATCTTTCATGAAAGCCAAGATAGTTTCTGCATAAATATGATGTTGATTGACAATTTTATCTATCTTAACATGATTTTCTTGTACAGGAACTCATTGCCAGGAACATTGAGTCTTCAGAACTTGACTTCTCAAGATACGGGGACACCTTCTTTGAGGTAGTCATTTTGTGATGGTGTTATACACTTCTCACTTTTGGTACTGGATACAATATTGTCTAATGCGAACCACTTTTTTGAGGTTCTTAATTCCTGCAATAGTGTTCAGTGACAAGGTTCTCATACTCATAACTGTTTACAGATTCTTTTTAACCAAGTACTTAATTCATTACATGCCATTTTTAAGTTCTCTTCATTGTTGATTGAAAATTTAATATTTTCTGTAATGCATTTCCGAGAAGCATTTGGTGGCATTGATTGAATCCTAACCATCAACATGTTATTATTTTTCCCGTTATACATTGTGGATTCAACCTGACAATTGTGGGAATGTTTAGCTCATAAATTCTAGCTTTGATATTTATAGAATAATGGAAGTAACCATGTCCAACTTTTTTTTATTGGCATGTGCCTCTATTGTGTCATGCCGTACCGGACTTGTATTTGCGTTTGTTCGTCTTTGTGCCATTGGCAAATAAGAAGTGGTTGATGTGGATTTTCATTTCCTAGCTAACCATGGAATGTTCGAGCAGGTTGGTTCTGCAGATATTCTGGACTATTTGTGGTCCTTTCTAGACTCATTTTGCTTTTCTGATGAAATATATACTATGTCTCAATGTTTGGCTCTGGGCTTAAGATTAATCTCCCTGAGCTATGCTAATTGGTATTAATTGCGGTGAGGTGTGGATGGATCAATTTGCTTCATATCTCTCATGCTCTGTCATGTAGTGATTGTGTTCATAAATTAGTTTGCCTACTTGGAGCTCTACCCGAGACCCTGGCATTTCCTCTCACTTCTCACACACTGCCTTGATGTTGAAAACATATCAATTGATGGAGTCTAGTTAACTGTAGGGCAGAGCATAAGTCATTTTATATTAGTTTAGTCTTTGGTTGTGTTTTGAGTTCAAAGTTGAAGAAAGGAGAAGGTTTTGATCTTTCATCTCAGATTACTTCAGAGGAACCAGTGCAATGATTGAGTGGTCTTCAGTTGAGTTTCTTATAAGCTATCTGAATTCTTTAAGATGGTAAGTTATGATAAAGGCCAAAGGAGGTATGGTTGGCTGGGGAAAAATATAAATTAGCATGGTTGGAGTGTGGAAAGGTGACTAATCAAATGAAGGAAAGAATAAAGTTTAATAGTTCTTTCCAATTGGCGTTCACAAGTCAGGACAGTTCTTATTTTGGAAATGAGATATGTGTTCATCACAAGAGTTCAGAAGGTGATTGTTTTTAAGGGACGGGAGAAAAAAGGTATTTGAAGCTATCTTTATCTTGCAAACTTTTCAAGCTGGAAAAGTTTTTGAATGGTTATGACTTATGTTATAAACAACTAGAAATAAGATCAACTGAGATTGACTCTTAAGCTTCTTCTGTATGTCTAGGCTTCCATATACAAATTTCTTAGTCTCTTAAGTCGATTCACCTAGAAGGTAGCAAATTGAGGCAAATGGCATGCAGCACAAAAATTTGCATTTGGTAGGATATTTGGATTGCACGAAAATTTGCTTTTGGTAGGATATTCGGATTGATCAAGCTCCCTGTGTGGTTCTTGGATCTTTATGCATTCTCTTGCAACAAAGATCTTCGATTTGGGCCTTCATGTAGTACTTGGACGACTACCCACTTTGGCTGTTCTTGTTCCTTTTGACAAAGAATTCCTTTGAAGTTGTTTGCGAGAACCAGGTGGAGCTGTTTCTTTCTGGAGTTTGGTTTTGTGCATGCTCACGAGAGGTTAATAGAGATACAATCAGGGAGTTTCTCCTAAATTTGCCTTTTAATGGGAAAGGCAGGTTTTTTTACTCGATTGCAGGGGTATGCACTTTGTTATGGGATATTTGGGGAGAGAAACAATAGTGTTTAGGCTTTAGGGGGGTGTGGAGAGGGACCCTTGTGATCTTTGGTCTTTGGTGAGGTTTAATGTATCTCTTTGGGTTTCAATTTCTTGTAATTACTCGTTAGGAAGCATTTTACTTAGTTGGAGCCCCTTTCTTTAAAGGTTTTTGTAGGCTTAATTTTCCTCTATGCCCTTGTATTCTTTCATTTTAAAGTTTCTTTTCAAAATAGTAATAACAAAGAAACAAATTTGTTTCAAATGGCGTTATCCTCAAAGATTAGGGGTGATCATCGGTCGGTCGACATTGGTTTCAGGCTCAAACTGATGCCGGCCACCGACATATTGGTGTGTTGTTGGTCTGTATTTGTTGGTTCGGATGAAGGTTGTAACGTGGGCCATCCATCCGTTCAGTTGATTAGGTCGGTTTTTTGCCTCTGGTAAGTTGGACAAGAAAATAAATGAAGGAGAGTCTGACTAAGGTAGAAGAAATGGAAAAAATGGCAGCAAAAGGATTAGAAAGAAAAAAAACCTAAGATGAAGAGAAGAAAAAAGAAAGAAGAGGAGGAGAAAATGGTAGGAAAAAGAAAAAAAAGAAAGAATAAGGAGAAAGGGAGAAAAGGGGAGAAAGAAAGAAAAACAAGAAGGAAAGGATAGAGAAAGAAAGAAAGAAGAAAAAGAAAATCTGAGAAAAATATAAGAGAGAGAAAGAAGGAAGAGAGGAAGAAATAAATGAAATTAATCAAATTGAAATAAAGCGGGGAAAAAGATAACGTGGGGATAAGAGAATTGGGAAATGAGAAGGATTCTTGGAAGGATAAAAAATATTTTATTTAAAAGATAGGCAATGATTAACTACTTGTAGGTAATCAATGCCTATAGAAAGTGGTTTCTTCTCTCTTGCATATGCTAGTATTAATAGTAATTTTTTTTTAACATACCGAACATGCATTCGTCCGGAATCAGCCAGTTTGAGCTTTTTCAGCTTGCCGGCCGGCCGACACGTCGGTTTTGCTCTTGCCAAACAGACTTTGACTGGCATTTGCTATAAAAACGACTGAGTGGCCTCGTCGTTTCGGTTTTTCGGGTCCTATTGCTCACCCCTCGATATTATCTCCATTTCCGGGATGAGAACCCACTATGAATTATGAATTTAGTGGATATATATAGGAAGTTATGAAAACTGAGTATGTTGAAATATAACATCTAATATTCCTAGAGAGAACCACAGTCACGCACAAAGCAGGACTTTCTTGATTTTAAGTTTATAAGTACTACTTTGTGGCTGCTGAACAAGGCCCAATGATTGTATGTCTCAAGTTGCTCAAATTTATTTGTTTACTATATATATATATATAGGTTATTTAACACTGTTTCTTGTATTTTCTTTTAGCTGGAGTTATCCAATTAATTTGTGTGTGGAGTTATCTCATCTCCCCTTTCATCTATCTCTTTTGATAATGAGAGCTTCGTTTCCTATAAAAAATTGTGCAGGATTGCAAAATTTCATTTTCATTTATGGATTTATGCTTTGATAAGGAAGTTCCAGTTAATTGGCATTTGACTTTTCCTAACATTTGTTATACTACTTCCAGGTTATTTTCACTGGTGGACGGACACAGCCTGGAACAACAAAACCTGATGAAGGAGAGCGCCATCCATACTCTATAATTGACTGTGAACCTAAACGTGAAGCTATTCTACCATCTGTTATCTACATACAGAAAATTTTGAGGCGGAGGCCGTTTCTCATTAAGTACCTTGAAAATGTTATGCGACGGTTCCTGCAGTCGCTGGAGTTTTTTGAGGAAAATGAGAGGAAAAAACTTGCAATTTTCACAGCCCTTGCCTTCTCACAGAAGCTATCAGGCCTTCCTCCCGAGACTGTTTTTCAGCCATTGCTTAAGGATAATCTTGTGGCCAAAGGGCTAGTTCTTTCATTTATAACTGACTTTTTCAAGGAATATCTTATGGATAATAGCCTTGATGATTTAATTTCCATCCTGAAGAGGGGCAAAGTGGAAGACAATCTTCTGGAGTTCTTTCCCTCGTCTAAGCGATCTGCTGAGGGCTTTTCTGAGCATTTCACGTTAGTATATTATTTAATTTGTATAGTTAAAAAGTATAGTTTCTGTCCTTATTGTACACTATTTTCATACCAATGTTTTACAGAATTATGTGACCTAGTGGTAAGTTTTATAATATAATGATTTTAATTGCTCTTTAATATGAGAATAGTTGTTCAGTTTTGCTGCTTGCATATTAAATCAATTATTTAAATTTTTCAGAAAGGAAGGTCTGGTACCCTTGGTAGAATACAATGCGAAAAAAATGTTCGATGTGAAGCTAAGTGAAATGAAATCTGCTTTAACAACCCAAATAGCCGAGGAAACTGACATTGCTGAAGTTATAGAAACTGTGAAACACCGAATGAGAGATGCCAATTTACCTGATATCGAGGTTGTTCGCATTTTGTGGGATGTCATAATGGATGCTGTTCAGTGGTCTGGAAAGAACCAACAGCAGAATGCTAATTCAGCTCTTCGTCAGGTAATATCAATTGCATACTCTTGCATTTTGTGGGATGTCATAATGGATGCTGCCTTCCTCCTTTTGTGTGTATGTGGAGAACCAACCCTCTTTGCTTTCTTTTATTTTGTTTCCATTTCTGCTTTGTTAATGATAAACACTGAAACCTTTTGGTTTAAAAAAGTCAATAAAAAGGGAGTAAGAGAAAGACAGTGTTAGGTTCCAGAACATAGAAAATACAAGAAAACAGTAAAGATAAATATTGCAATATCAATGAAAAAATTACAATGTCCATAGCCTTTTGAGAGGACTGGTCTCTTCCAAAGGCTACGACAAGAGCTGACTCACCAAAATGATCCTCTCTGCTAAGAACTATAACTCCCCTATTTATAGCTAAGTCATCCCTAACTAATTACTACTATGCCTTTACTAATAAGTGATATTCTACTATTATTCCCAATATATCCCTTACCAGTACTCTCACATCACCCATAGTTCAATAAAAATAAACCACTGCTGTATGTCTAGCAAGCGAATTCAGTCTTCCCATTCCATTATTCGCCAATAAGCCAATCCCCATATTCATTCATTTCCCTTTGTTGTCAACTCCTGCTCCCACTTCAAAATTTCTCAAATCCCATGGTGGCCACCATGCAGAAACAAAGGATTGAGTTGTGAACTTTGAGTAAGATTGTTGGAGAGGAACTAAGCCTTTTCTGTATTCTGGACAAGCCCTTAAACTTTCTTGCTTGTAAGCCTTATTGTTGGTTTTCCACGAATCTCGGCCATTTTGTAAAATTGGCTTCCAATATTTCCCCTGCTCTCTATTGTGTATCTCGCAACTCTGGGACCTAGCCCAATGAAGGTGGGTCGTCTTAACTCACTCGGTGGCCCTACTATAAACAACCCCTTCACTTTTAGGAACCTCATAACAAAATGGGCCTTTTTAAGTTGGTTTGGCCCCCAATCCCAAGAACTCATTTCTTCCAAGAAACTCGCAATATTCCCAAAACTCATATTGTTGTAACCCTAATCTCTAAACACCATTTCTTTGATGCTTCCTCACTGCTATCGAGTTTTCCTTGCCCTCTCTTCTCTTCGACGCTTTCATTTCTGCTACCTGTTTCTGTTCTCTTTCCTCCCTTTTGCGTTTTGAATCAGCAGGGCAATTTTGCACTTGCTACTGTCCTGCTGGATTTCTTCACTCACTTAATTGATATCTGAAACTTTGAGAACTCTAAATCAAGAATAAGTCTCCAGAATGATATCAGTTTGGCCAAGCAGGTTCCTGGTTTCATCAATATAGCCTATGCTTCCCTCCACCAAAGGATAATACAAAAAGGCCCTCCAATCTAAAGGTAGAGATAAGTAATAATTACTAAAATCTTTAGCTAAAAAGTTTTCCATTGAACTATTTGGATGGCTTTTTGATGAATTCCCCTTGGCCTTTGGGTGGGTATCTTTATTACCGCTTATTTCTTTATGGTTAATTGAAGTACGTTTCTCTGTTGAGTAAACTAGAGCTCCATGTAGTTGAAGAACTTTCTTCTAAATAATGCCGGCTGCATCTCTATGATCCTTTCTAAGCAATTCTTCGGAGCTTTTTTTAACCAAATACCTTGTGAAGAATCACACAGAATTTTCTTATAGAGATTCTTCTACTTCCCCGGAAGTGTATCTCGAAATAGTCTGAACCATGAAACTTCCAAGGTACTGTTAAGCGTATAATCTGTCTTGAACATCCTGAAAAGGTCAAAACCCAAGAGCACATGAATTTGACCCTTGTTGGATCTTCTTTCTTAATCAAGTATAAGTGTTAACTGTTCAGTGTATAAGGGACTACTTTCTTGAAACTCTGCTGCCTAACTCTCGAAGAACTGTTGTACTTCTGTATTTTTTTATTTAACTTAGAGAAAGCTTTCATGCTCCAGTTGATAATCATTTCTTGTTACTTGTTCTCTAAAATTGTATGGAAATTAGTTTTTAAAATTAAATATAAAAAATCTTTATGTTATAGTGCTTTTACTTATGTTTTGAGAAAAATTGGAAACAGAATCAAGGATCTTGATTTTGTTATTTTCAAAATTTCTGAAACGTTCCTCTAAAAACTGGTAATAATAAATAGAATGGTTGTTAAGTGCCTTCCTTGGAAACTAGAAACAAGAAACAAAGGAAACTAGAAACAAGAAACAAAGGAACAGAAATTTGAGTAAATACGAGGTGTACTTGAGCCAATGTTGTTCCTTTTATTGCCAAAGAGACTAATTTCAGTTCAGTGGTTTGCAGCAGGCTTTGGGGTATTTTTTATCTAGTTGGTAGTCTATTTTAACATAAATTTTCAATCTAAATTCTAAAAGCTGTTTCTTGAAAATATAAACGAAAAAAAAAAGAGAAAAAAGAGAAGTTTGAAGTTTCGACATGTTCTTTTTGCACAGGTGAAAACATGGGCAGAATTGTTGAATACCTTCTGTAGCACAGGGAAACTTGAGCTGGAACTGATCTACAAAGTTCAGATGCAATGTTATGAGGATGCTAAGCTGATGAAACTTTTCCCTGAAATCGTAAAGTCTCTGTATGACCAGGATGTGCTCGCTGAGGACACCATACTCCATTGGTTCCGCAAAGGGACAAACCCTAAGGGCAGGTATGTCGATGGATTCCTTGTTTTTGTTATTTAGAAAGTCCCCTTTGTTTATGTGTACTTTATAAAGTTAAAATCTGCAATTATTTGTGTGAATGCAACCTTAACAGGCAGAGCTTTGTGAAGGCACTGGAACCTTTTGTGAATTGGCTGGAGGAGGCAGAAGAAGAGGAATGAACAGGGGGGTGGGAAGTGATTGGATGGTATCGTGTTGCAATTCCTGAAATACATTCTAAAACCATCAATTTTGTGAGATCCAACTCTTAAGTTTCTTGCCTTCCAAGTTCCAAGTTTGGTGTGTGTGCTCATGTACCAATAATGATGAATGATTTACTAGCAATAAATGCTCAATGTAACGTTAATACTCTGTGGCTGTGGTTATGCAATCTTACTACTATCCGTTTGAGGTAATATTTTTGTTATTCCTCTTGATAAAAATACTGAAAAGACTTGTAGTAGCTTCATTCTCTCTCTACTTTCATTTTATTTTCATATATTGGAATTTCTCCGTTGCAATGTTTAATTCGCACATGTTACGTTAAAACATGAGGAAGGCATGTGTATTTAAAGACTTGTGTGAACGTTCTTCTATCAGTATGTAGTCCTCTAATATGTTAGAAGTTGATTTTGAAATTCGTATTGCAAAGTGTCAGCTGTGTTGATTTCGATTCATGTTGCCAAGTGTCAAAGTCTTAATATTCAGCATCTTTTCTCGAGCTCTAATTCTTTCTAACATCTATGCAATTAAGTAATTAGTGTCTCTCTTTATTACTGATCTCTATTATTCTCTTATTACTTTTGTGCATGTGCATGTTAAATAATAGTGTACTCGCATGCTAGACCTAACCTAATGCTTCTAAATACGGAAAAAAATCAAAGAATTAAGAGGGAAAGAGATGTTAAATAATAGTGTCCTCACATGCTATACCTAACCTAATGCTTCTAAATACGGAAAAAAATCAAAGAATTAAGAGGGAAAGAGATGTTAAATAATAGTGTCCTCACATGCTATACCTAACCTAATGCTTCTAAATACGGAAAAAAATCAAAGAATTAAGAGGGAAAGAGATGTTAAATAATAGTGTCCTCACATGCTATACCTAACCTAATGCTTCTAAATACGGAAAAAAATCAAAGAATTAAGAGGGAAAGAGAAGTGATTTAGGCTCCTGACTGCCGACCTCAGGCTTGGAATCGTTCTCAGATGACCTCTTTGTTCATCAATCTCTTTGAAGTTCCAAACTGTTGTCGTCTCTATCCAGAATTTGGTCCCCCCAAGGCTCCCGATTGTCCACTTGGAGGCCCTAATCAAACTCCTAATTAACCTCCCACACAATACATCTTATAACTTAAATTGCCACAATGTTGCGCTGTTAAATAAAACTTTGCATGTAGAAGTTGTAACACCGTGATGCTATGGTATAGTGCCGCAACGATACCTTGTTTTACCCCCTCGGATTGCAGCACTGTGCCTTCCACTGTAGAGCGCCTCAGCATGTCGTCCATGCTTTTTCAACCTTTATTCATGCCTTATTATGCCTTAGCATGCTGTAGGTCAAACTTTGACATTCGTAGGAGGTATTTCCGTCAATTTATTTTACAATTAGCTTGTTTCAATTTAAAATCTCAATTCCTACAAATTAGACAAATAAAGCATCAATTAACACATTTGTTCAATAAAATCAACCAAATTCTAAACCTAAGAAAGCATTTTTTTAGTGCTTTTCAATAGATTGTGGGCGCAAGTTGATTGTATATGGCTCAGTCCATCTTGGTTTAAAAGACCAAAATTGCATGGGTTGCATGCCGATGGTGTCTTCGCTTAGTTGAATAACAATTGTAGATGCAAGGTGGGGCTAATTTCTGCTAATGATTGAAACTGTTTTTGAATACTTCTTTTCTCTCATATCTTTTTACATCAAAATAAAGTTCTATTGTTTTTCAACATTTTATCTTCTTTATTTCAAAAGCATGCAACAATCTTAAATAATTTTCTTGGTTACCTTTTGGTTGCAAACTTGGAGAAGGTCTCTCTTTTGTTAAAATTGAATTATTGTACTCTAATCCTGATACTTGAACTTTATCCATTTTATACTACTTGTCAACGGTTTATACTAATAAGTGACATATTTATGCCACTTATATAGGCTTAGGTTCTAGTTAGTTTTTGTATATAGTGGAGCTTCTGCATGTTATTTAGTTAAATTTTAGGTATTTGAATAATTATAGCACAATAGAAGAATTCACGGATAAATAGGAGTTTTTTTGAGCATTAAAGTAGATTACACACGAAGAGTGCAAAGAGTGAGAAGAAGACATAGAGCAGCACTTTGGTGCCACAAGGGAGCATTGCGGTGCTTTAGCATAGAAGCGTAGAGTTCGTGAAAAAGGAGATAGTATCTTCTTGGCTTATGTTTGTTGCATGAAAAAAAATATTATTTTAATTGGTTGAGTTCATTATTCCATTGCATGAATCCTATCTTTAGCTTTATCTCTAATTACTTAGCTAAAAGCAGGAGTAGTGTTAATTAAATAAAATGTTTTTGAAGTCTAATTTTTCTAGATAAAATGAGGTAAAAGTAGTCGTCATACTTAATTGAATTAATGACCCAATTTTGTGGACAGTATTCAAACTCAATCACTAAATTAAAAATTGACAACATACACCTGAAGTTATGCATGGTGTAAATGTTGGTGCTTATGCTCTAAAGTCTGGTAGATTTGATGTTATTTGCTGGTGGTTTTCATATAATTATGAAGAAAACAAGTGCTAAAGGCTAAAAGAACCAAACCGAGCTAGAATTGATGAAAAAGTGAAGAGAAAGTGCACAAACCCTAAAATAGGGTAGTGTTGCTAGGGACTACTTTTTCATGATGGTTAACAGTGCCCCAACGCCAACTTTCCATAAATGAAAAATCTGCAAAATAGGAAAATTCGGGGGCTCCAATGATCCGGTTTTCTATATTATCCTGTAGCCCTAAACACGAAATTAAAAAGCCAAAAAGTGAGATTTCACTACTAAATAGAGGGTAAAGTGGTGGAAAATATGTCACACCTCCTCCCAAATTGCCCTTTGAACCAAAGAGAAGATGTGAGAACAGCAAATGCCAATCATCTTGTGATATCTACGGTTTACCTTTACCTGCTGCGTCACACCTCCTCCAGGTACCCTAACCTAAAAGAAAGTGTGAGGACAACGAACACTGACCCTCTTACAGCATCCACTGTCAACCTATACCTTGACCAACACTTGATAAGCAAATTTATATAATGATTGAACAACATACTTTAACCAAGGTTAAGCTATCATATAGACGTTGATTTTCACTTATATAAGTTCATCAACACCGCCCTTAACCCTCTATATGTACAACACATGTTTAAGATAAAATATTTATAATTCTAAAAATTTCAGACACTGATGGTGGGCCCAGACGAGTTGCTATGTAGGCTAAGCACCCCGGGCTCACTCACTACCTGAAAAAAAAATAGAAAAACAAGGAAAGCATGAGCTAGGTTGCCCAGTGAATGACTTGTTTTGTAAAAGCCTTCCTTGGTTCATAATTAAATCAAAATTGTAATCAAGATATGAAAATAATAAGCAATAATAAATTGTTTCCGTATCCAAACAAATCATGCTTAGGTAACATTATTAAATCACATATGTATCATTTCTAAAAGGAAAACCAAATAAGTACAACGCAATTCAATCACAATTTCCTTAGTTGAGGCGGAGCGGAGCTCAACGCTACTCAACGTCGAAAACATCCTTCGTTGGGGAGGAGAAATCTCGACACACCCAACGTCAAATATCCTTAGCTGTGTGGAGTAGTCTCAACCCAACAACGTCTATCATACCTCTATGTGCACATAGATATCATATCCTAGGTTACCCAAATATCTTCTCCGAGTCCTTCAGCATTGGGGGCTATCTCTATACTCAGGTTACCCATATGTCTTCTCGAGTCCTTTAGCACTAGGAACCATTTCTATATCCCAGCTACCCACATGCCTTTTCCGTGTCCTTCCGCATTGGGAGCATTTTCAAAAACATTATTGAAAAACAACATGCTTTGAAAATAGCATAATATAAACTCACGAGTTTATAACATTTCAAATCTTCACAATCTCACTAACAATCATCAATGCTTTCCATAAAATCATAGATTAACAAATAGCATGCCTTTCGTAAACTCGTTTAACAACCAACATGCTTCAAATAATTTCCAATGTGAAACACATAATATGTACGTTAAAACCCATGAAAGCACAGACATATAAATGTATTTCCAAAAAAAATCATACAACATAAAAACTTTGTTTAAAGTAGACTCATTTTAAATAAAATTGTCACTCTCAACTTGTCCTGACCCTTAAAGGGTTATACGCCTTTCCTAGCTCATCTCGGCCTGAAATAGTACCTTTCCCTTTGTTAGATTTCCTTAAAATTCCTTTTTACATAACAAACAAACCTTAGACATTTCTATTATTCACCATCGAGACTCTACTTCATGAAGAAAACCATCACCGAGACTATATTCCACAAAGAAATGCTCAATCGAGGTTACATTTCATAAAAGAGTTCACTAATGAGCGAGATTCAGACCATTAGCAAGACTAAACCAACAAATTCAAGCAAAATACCAAACTATACCAGCGATACTGTGAACTAGCGAGACCAGCGATACTTACTTGATCAGCAAGACTAGTGAGAGTAGCGACACCAGCGAGACTAATGATACCTAGCGATACCCAACGAGAGTTGTGAGACAAAAAGCCACCAGTGACACTAGCGAGACTCGTCTTGCTGCTCACCCTTACACCTTTAGTGTCACTGCTTTTTCCAGTGATACTCGTCTCCCACAACTTCTGTCTTCGCTTCTATTTTCACTTCTATTTGTTAAAAGTCGTATTTCCAGCCCAAATTAAATCTTCTTACCTTCTACAAACTTGTAAAGAAATGTGCTTTCTAACTTACCTCAAAATTTTAGAGCTTAACTCCTCTTCGTTCGATAGATATTCCCAATTTATTTCTCCCTGCTCCAAATCACTCAGAAAATCCATATCAGTCTCTTCCACCTAAAATTTAACATGTTTCTCTTCATATTCAACTCAACAATCCTTGACAAGAGTTGTTAAGAATTGAGTTAAATTACTAACCTCAAATTTTCAGCTTCAAACTCGATCTCTTCAGCTCGCTATTCACCAAACACCAGACCTTGCGCAACAGCAACCGGACCTTCTGTTTCAGCTTCAATTACACCACGAAACCGACCAGAATTCTTCACGAATTTGCCTTAGAATTCTTCTTCTACCTCCCTTCAACATGCAACTTCAAGGTTGGGTCGGTTGAAGCTTTGGAAATGGATAAAATGATTGAAAACTTAACTTCCACACATATACGGCTGCCGACTTACTTCCCACTTTCAACCATTTTCATTTTTCTCCTTTCTTCTTCCTTTTTCTTTTATTTCTAAAATCCAATTTTTCTATTTTTACTTTATTTTTATTTTTATTTCCAAATAAACAAAGTAACTACTAAACTCGATTTACCTCGTAATGATTTAGAATTCACTTACCAAAAATATTTCCAGCTTCCTTCACTTTTTCCTTCAATCTACAAGAGGAAAAACAATTTAGTCCATATCGGTACCACGTACTTACGTTTAGCTCTTACAAAATTATTGAACTTATACAACTTAGAACATGCATTTAACGATACTATAATATAACCAACAAACATCAATATACATTCAACGAAACTCTTCAGACATTTCCAATGCAAATTAAAAAAAATTACAAACAAGAACTCTGTCACACAACCCTTGATGTTAATGAATACATGCCAATTAAACCCATCTTATTACGTACAAAATTTTAAGTATTTGACCTAAATGATACTCTGATGTAGTGGCATACTGAACTTTTGTATGCAAGGCACCCAGAACTCCTTTGCTACCTGGGGGGAACAAAACAAGAAATAATGAGCTGGGAAGCCCAATGAATAATATTTAATAGAACATAGTCATTTGAAATACTTTTAGAAAACATTTATAAGCAAGGACAATTTAAGAACTAGATCTTTAAATAATTAGTAACAGGTCGAATCATAATTGAGGAACAATGGAAATATATGAAAATCAGTAAAATACTATGATCATAGGTTTCTTCAAACAAATAAGAGATCATTATAATCCACATAAATTCCATTCAATCTATGAAACTGAAGGAATTGAATCCTCAGCAGAAGAGAGTGATCGCCATGTGCTATTAAATTTGTTTCGAGAAACTTCAATCAAAGAGAACAAAAACTTGGATAATGCTATAGAGAAGAATTAAGGGTTTGAGATTTCCTACATTTGAAGACAGTCTTCAATGTAGAAAAACTTCTTTTACAAATCTTGATCCCCAACAAATGCAGCAAAACTTTTCTTTGGAACACTACCATAAAACTTTCCTTGCTATTCTCTAGAAGAATCAATGAGGAGTTGCAGACTCCCAATATATTTTGGTATGGGAATATTGATTGTGAGAAGAAGAGATAGTTGGAAAGGGAGAGAGAATTTTTTCCCGAACCTTTATTTATGAAACTTCTTCTTTGTAACTCCCTTCCCCTTTTCTTTTATGTGAAAATAGTTGTGAGAGAACAAAAAAAATAACTCCCGTTGGAATTATTTTAATAATAATAATAATAATAATAATAATAATAATAATAATAATAATAATAATAATAATAAATATATATATATATTAACTCATATTTAATAAATATAATAAAATTAATTAATTAATTAATTAAATATCTCATATTTAATTTAAATTGAAATCATATTCAAATAACATTCTCTCACATAACTTATAGTTTTAATATAAATATCATTCATATTAATTTTAACCTATAGTTTTTATATGAATCTTATTCATATAATTAATATTTAAATCTTATTCAAATATTCATCTCTCTTATAACATAAAGTATAAATTTTGAATCTCATGCAAAACAAACTTTATATTATATGTATTTATATACATTATACTAATTGTATCAAATACAATTAACTCCCTTATTAATTTGAACATGTCAAATTAAACCAAAATGTTTGATTCTTATACAAAGCCTTAATGAGCCAGTAAGGGGACCTTATGGACCTATAGTTAGAAGCTTCAATGATATGAGATTAATCAATTAAACTCTTTAATTATGTTAATCAATATTCATTAACTGTAGGTCACCCCCCTACAGACTTACAGTTGCACTGTTCACACAATAGATATATTTTTGTGTCCATAGACTTTACTAATAACCAGTAAGTCAATCCTTCACAAATTACTCATAACTACAACTGGGTTAAGTTACCGTATTACCCGTATAGTTATATCTAACTCCTTAAGTACCACTGATCCCTCTAATGAACAAACTGTTTATAGTTCAGCTATAAACTAACCCCTCTCAGACCAGTGAGAGGGTGAGACCTTATTGTTCAAGACTCGAAATTAACCCTTAAGGGAGTAATTCTAAACAAGGGAAGAGTGGATTCTATCTTGTGAAGATATGTTCCCAGCTCCCTAATTAGAAAAATCCCCAAAATGATAGGCATATTGAGTCAGCGATTTACCCACTCTCATCCATATATATTAAAGAATTGTCCTCATAGACAGGAGTTCATAATACACTCAGGATTCAGGTCGAGTTAACTATAGTCATCCTATGAAATGTTAATTTCTACAATTAACAGCATTGCAAAGAGAAATTAAATATTTCACTGTCTGGTCTTATACAAACTCTTTGCATACGATACCCTCACTTACATGTCTCGACATGAATGATTATGATTAAATCGTTTGTAACCCTTTAAAACTCTTTGTAACAATTACAAAGTGGGCCGTATCCTTAGTGTTACCAGAATAAGGCATCCAACCTTATTCTTATACTACAAACCTTTTGGTTATTACTTAAACATGATCCAACCTTGTATGTCAACCACATACATGTTTAAGTTTGCATAAAATAACCATGAAATCTTAATTTATTGGATTGAGTTAGTGCAAAAGAAAAATAAGATAATTTCTTATTTTAATCAATAAATAAAATGTATTTACAATTTACAAAACTACGAGACCCAAAAGATTTAGAACACACCAATCCTAACAATCTCCCACTTGTTCTAAAGCTAGTAGGGTGTAAAATACATATAAACTAGAGCATAACTCTATACCCATCTCTTACTTGTCCTAGACTAGACGTGGCATGTCCGTATACCCAGAGTCTCCAAGTGACCCTCAAACACTTTAGCTGTGAGAGTCTTTGTAAATGGATTAGCAACATTATGCTCCGAAGCAATCTACGTGACGTCATGTCTCCTAGTTGCACAATCTCCCATATCAAATGATACTTGCGCTCTATATGCTTTCTACGTTTGTGGCTTCTAGGCTCCTTGGAATTTGCCACAACACCACTATTATCACAATAAGTGCGATAGGTATTGACATGTTTGGAACAACTTCCAGGTCTATCAAAAACTTCCTAAGCCAGCAACCTCTTTAGCAACTTCACAACCAGCTAAATATTCTGTCTCCATGGTAGAGTCAGCAATGCAACCTTGCTTTGTGCTTTGCCAAACTATAGCCCTTCCATTAAGAGTAAATACTGATCTTGATGTGGATTTTCGAGAATCCTAATCAATTTGAAAACCACAGTCTGTGTATCCTGTAAGGATCAAATCCTATTAGCCCCATACATAAGCATGTAGTTTCTCGTTCTTCGGAGATACTTGAGCCCCTCTTGGAATACAATTTCATGCCAAAAAGGCAATAAGTCCCTCTTGGAATTGTGCATCGAATACTTGACAAACATCTTGTCAATATATGAGGCCTGAGACAAGGTTAACATTTTGTTCTTCCAATCCCTTATGATCTAGATCCCTAGAACAAATTGCGCCTCACCCAAATCTTTCACTTGGAATTGAGTAGCTAACATTTTTTTTTTTTTTTTTAACATCCGTCAGTAGACCTACATCATACCCAATGAGTAGGATATCATCCACATACAACACTAAGAAAGCTACTAAATTGTTGATGATTTTGAGGCACAAGGTTCAACAAGATTTTGGTCAAAGTTGTAAGATCGATCGCAGTATCAAATCTTATATTCCAAGATCTAGATGCTTGTTCCAATCCATAAGTGAATCAATTAAGCTCGCAAACCATTTGCTTTTGACCTTGTTGAATGAATCCTTCTAGTTGTTTCATGTAAATGGTCTCTTCAAGATTACCATTCAAAAAGACAGTCTTGACGCCCATTTGTCATATTTCATAGTCATAATATGTGGCAATAGACAAGAGAATCCAGATAGACTTAAGCATGACAACAAGTGAGGAAGTTTCTTCATAGTCCACTCCCTCAACTTGGGTATAACCTTTTGTCACCAGTCTAACCTTAAAGGTTTGAACCTTTCTATCTACACATCTTTTTCTCTTGTAGATACTGCATAAAAACATTCCTTCTAGAGTAGCTGTTAATACGAATAACAGAAACTCTGTTATAGCCATTTCTGTACATTCAATGTACTATATGGATAGAGGAATACATATAGTTGAAAATAGTAAAATAAGAAAATAAAAGATTTTGTTCCATTTGCAACCTATAAGTTTTATCCCTTTAGGTTGATCTACAAGTTCCCAGACTGAATTGAAGTACATAAACTCCATTTCAAGATCCATAGTTTTAACCCATTCATTCTTGTCTACATTATTCATTGCCTTATTTTAAGCCAATGGATCCTCAACTTTATCATCTGGTATGATGTCTTGAGTTTTAGTTAAAACCCAAATAATGAGTAGGTAAATTTACAACCCTCCCACTACGTTGAGGCTTTCTCAACTGTTGAGGAGGATGTACATGATTTAATGAAGCCCCATCAACAAATCTTGTTGATGTACCAGCTTCTTCAACAACTTTAATTGAAGATTTAGTAGCTTCATTACACTACTTTACTACGCGGTATATGCTCTCTCATGTGTTCTTCTTCCAAAAATGTCTCATTTGTCGATACAAATACTTTATTTTGTTTTGACGAAAGAAAAAACCACCTCTCGTTTCCTTGAAATACCTTACAAATAGGCATACTCTTGAACGAGGTTCCAATTTCTTAGGATTTGTCTAAAGTACATGTGCTGGACAACCCCAAATTCTAAAGTGTCGTAAACTACCTTTACAACCTCCCCATAATTCCAAAAGAGTTCAAAACACTTTTGGATGGAACATTGTTCAAAATATATAATGCAGTCGTTACTGTATAACCTTAAAACGAGTTTGGTAATTAAGTATAACTCATTAAAGACTGAACCATGTCTAACAAGGTTTTGTTTCTCCTTTCTGAGACAACATTTTGCTGAGGTGTACCAAGTGTTGAGAGTTGGGATGCAATTCCATATTCTATCATATAGTTCTGAAAATTTAAATCCACATACTCTCCACCTCGATCTGATCAAAATGTCTTAATGGTTTTATCTAACAAGTTTTCAACTTCAGCCTTATACCTTTTGAACTTTTCAAGAGCTTCAGACTTGTGTTGCATTAGGTAAAGATATCCATATCTTGAGTAATCATCTATGAAAAAGATGAAGTATTCATACCCTCCTCTTACCTTAACATTCATGGGACCACAAAGATCTGAATGTACAAGTTTTAAGAGTTTTTTAGCTCTACAACCTTTTCCAGTAAAAGGTCGTTTGGTTATTTTGCCTCCAAGATAAGATTCATATACGAAAAGAGTTTTCTTCTAACTCGCTTAGGAGTACACTCTTAACCAATTTCTCAATCCTATTGAGATTTATGTGACCTAACTTAGATGCCAAAGATATGCGTTTTCTTTAGGAGAAACCTTTTGTCTTTTATGTTGAGTTGTTGAAATTATGAACATTTCCGTATGTAGAAGCGATTTAGATGCTAACGACCTTAGTACACATATAAATTACTCTATAAGTTTGCAGAACAAATATGAACACTATCTTTATAAATAGACGCTTTATTCACATTGAAACTGATGGAATAACATTGTTCTATCAAACATTTAACATGAATCAAGTTCCTTTTTAAACCAAGAACTATAAATACATTCTATAAAGAAATAAAAGATTTCTGGAAGAATAATTTGCGCCTCCCACTACAACTACTAAGACGACCTCCTTATTCTAACCTGCAAGGTCATCTCGCCAGTCCCAAGTTGCTACCAGGAACTAATCCCCTAAAAAGAAGAACACACATGATTAGTGGCCCCTGAGTCAATTATCCAGGCATAATCATCATTCTCCACTAAACAAGTTTCCAAAACTAGCAAATCATATTTATCTTGTTTGACCTTCTTTTTCTCTACCAAATACTTGGGGCAGTTTCACTTTCAGTATCCTGATTGCAATGGAAACAATTTTCTTTTACAACCTTGGCCTTTTTCTTGCTCTTTTGGGCTGAGCTTGGTTAGTTTTATTACCCTTGTTACCTTTCTTCTTCTACTAGTTCTTTTTACCAGAGGAAGTAGACTTTGTTCGAGAAGTCGAACCTCTATGGAACTGTTTAGAAGAACTGGCAAAATTTGCCTCCCCATGTTGTCCTTTGCCTTGCATGGAGTAATAAGTTTGCAGCTTGTTAAAGAGGGTAGTGAGGGAGTAGTTCAGTTTGTTAATAACAGCCTTGATCCTAAACTGGAAGAAACTCTCAGGTAAAGATTCCATAATAAAACTAACTTTACTGGCCCCATCGATGGTGGCTCCATTTATTTCAGCCACGTAAAAGTGGACCAACATATTGAGAACATGTTATCGCACTGAGGCCTCCTCATTCATACATGCTTTATAAATGAATTTCAGAGCATCATGCTTGATCTATGAGGACAGTTGTGCAAACATCTTTTGTAGTGAAGCCATGATCTCACGAGCAGTGATCATGGTTTCGTGCTACTTTGCCAAAATTTCAGATAAGCTGATAAAAATGTATGCTCTGGGCTTTTCGTTTGCATTCAGCCATTTCTCATATGCATCCTCTGGGCTTTTCGTTTTCATTCATCCATTTCTCATATGCATCATGAACATTTTTGTGACACATTTTGAGCAGGAACTTTAGGACACTCCTCAGTAATGATAAACTTTAAGATGAGTACAATGTTTATTGTGTTTTTCTATGAACTGTAATTATCACCATTCATTTTTTTGGCACTTAGCAATGTAATAAAAGTGCTGGACATGTCGAAGATGCTGAAACATACAAATTATTTCTTATCAGAAAAATGCATAACTCATATAACCCAATCAATGTTTAACAAAATTTTAATGTACCCAAGTTCTTAATATCTAATTTCGCAATGATGCTTTAGTGATTTAGGATAAAACCCACTAAAGGGTAGTCAGTCATCCCTTCACTGAACTGAGACACTCTCAACAAATTATTACACCAGAATAACTCTTATTCCTATAATAATTAGTCAACATTCATTCGGTCAAGAAATCATTAACTTCCTTTCAATTTCTTGTAAGTGTAACCCTTCATTTTAGATCCTAGAGATCTGCCCTAATAAGCCAATCGGAGGGAAAAATTGATTGGAGCAAAAACTAAAACGATCCTATCCTTAACAAGAATTTGAAATAAATTTCATGCAAACACCATCCAAAGGGGGGACATGAATCGAGGTGCCACAAGCCAAGCATGAAAGTTATCTAGCAAACTAATGAAGGAGACTGTAGGATGTGTTGACACATGTCCATATCCCACTTACTATAAACACTCTCTCCATTCACCTTGATATTGACCTATGCAAACACCATCCGAAGGGGGACACAAATCAAGCTGCCATAATAACTTGTAGAAATACAAGTTATTATATTCACTATTTGGAATAATTAAAGTAACTTTAGGGTTAAACGCATGATTTTGACAGTTGAATTGTGTAATATATATTACCATGCGTTGGCACAATTTACAAAAGAATATACCTGAGAAAATATGAGTTTTTCTGTTCTTAACGCAGGATTAAGTAGAAAAGCACAAATAACCCCAGTACCAAGAGGAAGCTGCTGCGAGAACAAAAGAAGTGAAAACCTATTCGTCAAGTCCAGGCGTCAAGACCGTGCGTTAAGAAGAAAAGTAGATACAGACGCCTGACAATAGCTGCCATGTCAATATGCAAAAGGATTACAAGTTATTAGATCATGGTAGAACCAATGGGCTGACGATGTGAAAAGTCTGCATAGTAGGGCATGAAATTTAATGCAAAGGTGTTAGGTGATCATGAGTTCACCTTTTCGACACCTATAAATAGCCCAAAGCTTCTCAATTCAAATAAGGAGAAAAATGAGTTCAAGAGGCGAAAGTTCTGCACAAATTCTCCCTCCTCCATTTGAAGCTCTTCTGTGAGAAGAATTTTGAGAATTTTAAGAGTCATCTCCTAGTGAGTGAGAACCTTCATCCTATGCCATTTATGTATCAGATAGCAACCATCTCAAGCCTCCATGAAGCAAGACATTGCCAGTGGTGGCTTGACGTCTTCCATTTCTGTTCTTTCTTCATTTCCCTCCTTCTTACTTATTCTTTGTTAATGACATTCGCGAGAATGATTTATTTATTTAATATAAGTTCGATTGACGATTATCTTCCTTTCATTTCTATATTAAATACTTTACACCATGTTGCTTGTACGATGAATGAGTAGATGTTAGAAGCTAGTTTTTCTTAAGCAATATTAAATATGTTTGTTTACATCTTGATTAATGTATATCATTAGCTTGCATAGATTTGTCTGACAAACAAATTTAACAAGCATGACTGTCTAGTTTGAGAGAGTAGATGATTAATCTTTAGCATTTATCAAGACTAGATGAGTTTCAGAGATGTAGTTCATCTTTTGTCAACACAAACTTATAATGCGTCTTAGAGATAAGATTAATGTGGCGTCGAAACATCACAAGAGGGATTCTCGAACCCAAAGTTTGTAGGTATGTAAATATACTTAGATATGCTTAAGTAATGACTAGCTCCTGCGTTGGCTATATTATATTGCATGGTTCTATCATCATTCTCAACGCTTGCTATCTGACTGTAAATGACATTTGAATAACATTCTCCGCGTCCACCTCACCATGTTAATTGTTGGAACCTTTATGTATAGTTTTAGACGCATAAACCCCTTGAACATAATACTTGTACAGTCACTGCATAGATTATGTATCTAGTCTCAACGCCTGATTTATCACAAATCTCTGCGTTCGACCCTAGACTCACCAAGAAACCTATAGAAGCTTACACTTGGGTTTTTATAGGAAAACTTGCTGATTAATGAACATACTTGAGTAATTCTCTACTCATACTTTGTACTAAAATTATAACACCCACTTTATACGCAACATGCCACAAGGCCGAACATAGATCTCATGGTGTGAACTTTTAGGGAGAAACGTAAGAAGAAAATGACATATTGTATATATCTTTTTCCTAATTTATTTATCTAAGGCCTTTGTTAACTTGCTCAATATAACTTTGTATTGCATAGTTTAACAACTTTAATTATCATTTATTAAACACTTTAATAAAATTAAATCAACCATTGCATGCTTATAAAATATTTTTCTATTTCACCTTCTAGGTCGGTTTCTAGGTAGGGGTGTTTCGTTTTCATTAGCTTAAATACTCCAGCCTTAAACAAAACTTTCCTTATACAAAAGTCCCTTATAGACAAATATGTTATAAATTTAATCTCCTATTACATTCATTTTAATCCTATTAAAATAAATATAAAAGATTAACTTATTTCTAATCATATTAGAAATACTAAACATAAGTTTAGGTGAACCAATTTTAAACCATTTAAAACTAATTCATAACTTATGTTTGCATACAACTTTTTATTATATATTTTAATCTATTTCATTAAACACATAACCCTTATATTTTAATGAAAAAAATTAAAGCCTATTACATGCATTCTAATGACATTAGCCAAATGTAACATTTATATTTACTAAAGTAATGTCATACTCAATGCATTTTCATTTTCATTAAACAATATCACACTTTATATTAAATAATGGAAACTAAGCATATCACATCATATAATATAACAATTATATTATGGTATGATGCATGAACATGCTTTTTTAATACATACAATTATATAATATAACATTTATATTAAATAGAATGCATGTGCATGCTAATCATATGATACATTCAAATAATATAACATTTATATTAAATATTATGCATAGTAATGTTTATCCTAAGGTGGGATTTTAAACTATACGACATACATTATGCAATATATCTCAAATTTAATTTAATCATACATCCCATGAAAAAACCAAATTAAATAGCAAAAATAGACCAATTTTAGGCGCTTAATTAAATCAATATAATCAAATTATATCAATTTAATTAATTAAAATAAAAAAATACAGTAAACAGTAAATCTGTAATTGCCCCGGCTCGAGCCCAAGATCGAAGCATTGCAACGCTGTTGGAAAGCGTCGCTATGCTCTGGCTTTTGAAGTCGTAGCGTAGTGACTTGTGTTGCAATGTAATGCACAACATTGTGACGCTGTGTTCTACGCTGAAGCACAAAATGCAATTTCTGCTCCGTTTTTTGTATGTTTTCGATCTTCTTCCTCAACAACTCTTGCCCCTCGAAGGAGATAGACTTACAAACTCGATAGCATAATTAAAATGTCCAAAACAACAGGTCCATACACATTTTGATCACATCAAAATAGTAAATCTAAGGCTCCAAAATTGAAAACATCTATTTTGCAAACCCATGTTTATAATGTAGAATTAAACACCCACCTTTTCTCCAAATTTTGTTTTCAAACACGAAATTTAAAGCACAATTTAGCTCTAATACCAATTGAAGGAATTGAATCCTCAGCGGAAGCGAGTGATTGTCATGTGCCATTAAATTTGTTTTGAAAACTTAAATTACAAAGAACAAAAACTCGGATAAACATAAACTTTAGCATGCTATTGAATCCTCAGCGGAAGCGAGTTATGGACTCTTCATGAATTTTGGTATGGGAATATTCACTGTGAGAAGAAAAGAGAATTGGGGAGGGAGAGAGAATTTTTTACATAACCTTTTTGTAATCTATGAAACTTCTTCTATGTAACTCCCCTCCCATTTTCTTTGATGTAAAAACAATTGTGAGAGAAAACAAAAAATTAACTCCTCACTACCTGAAAGTTATTTTAATTAATAATAATAATAATAATAATAATAATAATAATAATAATAATAATAATAATAATAATAATAATAATAATATCATTCTAATATATTAAATCGTATTTCATAGGGTACTTTTCAAATATAGGAAAATGAACCAAAATATAACAAAATTTCACTGTTTATCTGCGATAGACTGTGATAGACTATTATCTGTGTCACGATAGACATAAATAGTAGTTTCTCGCTATCTATCGCTGTCTATCGCAGATAGACTGTATATTTTGTTATTAATTGTAAATATTTTCAGCAATATTGCCATTTAAGATAATTTTTCTATTTAATAAATATAATAAAAATAAATAATTAATTAATAAATTAAATATCTCATATTTAATTTAAATTGGAATAATATTCAAATAACTTTCTCTCACATAACTTACAGTTTTAAAATGAATATCATTCATATTAATTTTAACCTATAGTTTTTATATGAATATCATTCATATAATTAATATTTAAATCGTATTCAAATATTCATCTCTCTTATAACATAAAGTATAAATTTTGAATCTCATTCAAAATAAACTTTATATTATAATGTATCTATATACATTATACTAATTGTATCAAATACAATTAACTCCCTAATTAATTTGAATATTTCAAATCAAACCAAAATGTTTGATTCTGATACAAAGCCTTAATAAGCTAGTAAATGGACCTTATGAACCTATAGTTAGAAGCTCCAATGATATGGAACTAATCAATTAAACTCTTTAATTAGATTAATTAATATTCATTAACTGTAGGCCACTCCATTAAAGACTTACAGTTGCATTTTTCGCATAATAGATATATTTCTGTGTACATAGAATTTACTAATCAATAGTAAGTCGACCCTTTACAAATTACTCATAACTACAGCTGGGTTAAGTTACCGTTTTACCCATATAATTATATCTAACTCCTTAAGTACCACTGATCCCTCTAATGAACAAATTGTTTATAGTTCAACTATAAACTAACCCCTCTCAGGCCAGCGAGATGAGACCTCATTGTTCAAAACTTGAAATTAACCCTTAAGAGAGTAATTTATCTACTTACCCTAAACACGGGAAGAGTGAGCTCCATCTTATGAAGATATGTTCCCAGCTCCCTAATTAGACAAATCCCTAAAATGGTAGGCATATTGAGTCTGGCTACTCACCCATACATATTAAAGAATTTTCCTCATAGACAGGAGTTCATAATACACTCAGGATTCAGGTCGAGTTAACTACAGTCATCCTATGAAATGTTAATTTCTACAATTAACGGCGTTGCAAAGAGAAATTAAACATTTCGCGGTCTGGTCTTATACAAACTCTTTGCATACGATACCCTCATTCACATGTCTCGACATGAATGATTATGATTAAATCGTTTGTCACCCTTTACAATTGTTTGTAACAATTACAAAGTGGGTCGTATCCTTAATGTTACTAGAATAAGACATCCAACTTCATTCCTATACTGCAAACTTTTTGGTTATTACTTAAACATGATCCAACCTTGTATGTCAACCACATACATGTTTAAGTTTACATAAAATAACCAGAGAATTTTAATTTATTTGATCGAGTTAATGCAAAAGGTAAAGAAAACAACTTCTTATTTTATTCAATAAATAAAATGTATTTACAATTGACAAAACTACAAGATCCAAGAAATTTAGGACACACTAGTCCCAACAAAAACCACACCAAACCTTGCACATATTATCCCGACAGTATATAAATACATAATGTTAAAATATCTCGTCCTATGTGCACAATCATACATTTCCTACCATACATGCACGAGGCACTAGTGATTTGAAATCTATTTCCAACAAATAAAAAATATCATAAATTATTATAAAGCAAGCTCCTTCCTAGACCATAGATAAAACATGTTTATGTAGATCAAATAATTTTAATGCTTGTATTAAAACTCAAATAAAACAGATCATGCTTGAGATTCGTTATACTTGAAAATAAAACCACTCACAAATCCAACATATTAATTTAAATTGAAAACATTTGAAAATATCCATTCACTGATTTTTTGAAGTATAAGAATTCGAGTTGTATGTCGTCTAGTCTTTGCTTACTTTCTAATATTAATCTAATCACCAAATTGGTAGTCCACTTGATCAACCACCTAAACCAAAAATAACTATTTAAACAACTCACTTAATATAATTATTCTTTTAATTTTCCCATAATCCACCATTTTCCTCCATAAATTTCTCTTCATTATATTCTCTCACGTCTTCTTCCTTCCCACAAATGAACAATTCTCCCTTGGCGAAAATCTCCATCATTCCCTTAAACTAAATAGCTATGCCTTTACATTTTAATATTAATTCGGAAACCCAAATTTCATTACCTCCAATTTTACCTAATAAAATTTCACTTTAGCCATCTTCAAATTCATGGTTTCAAACCATTAGTGAAGAAAACCCTTTAGCAAAGAAAACCCACAATAAAATCTAGCTTCCCTGAGATTTCATACATAATTCTCCGTAATTTCCTTAATTAAACATGAAATTACTTACTAACCTCAATCTTGATAAAGAAGTGTGAGTGGCTCATGAGAATTCTACCTTCAATTTTGTTACAAACTCCAAGTTCCATCTCTCATCTCTTTCAGCACAGTTTTTCTTTCCTTCTTTCCTACGATTTGGAGTTAAAGAATTTCCTAACAATTTTCTTTTATTTGCTAAATAACTTTATTTTATTTATTTTAAAACAAAACCCTCATGCTCTTACACACTTGCCCCTATATCAAAATGTGATCTTTTCCTTTTAATTTCCAATTTAGTTTTTTTTCCCTAAACTTTCCTTTTTAATTTGTAATTTCTCTTTCTTTTTCCTCCCTAAAACTTCTATTTTTAAATTTTAATTTGTTTTATTTTTACCCAAGAAAAATTAAATTGGTTCTTACAGAAGAGTTGGAAACTGTTCGAGGTCCCGAGGTGCCGGCCAAGGGGAGATTGACGAAATTAATATTGGAGGCGATTCGAGAGTCTTGTCTTCCTATGTTTCTTTTTCTCTTTTCTCTTATGCTTAAGAACTCGGATGTGAATATATTTTTGATAGCTATGTGTGGGTAAAGTTTTAGTTTTAGGGTGTTTGGTGAATTTAATTATGAACTTAAGTTGATTATGTAGTGTTTTTCATAGATGTTGTTGAATAATATGCTTTTCAATGCTATTGTGTTTTATTCTTTATTGATTGATCCTCAATGAATGCCAGGTTAAATATATAATTGAGTAGATGTATGTTTAATCGGATCTATGACAGTGAATCTTTATAAATTTTTCATGAAAGTAGTTAGGTTAGTGAAGGAAGTTGTTAATGACTATTCTTAATGCTATGCTTCTTAACTTGGTTTCAAGAAATTAGTTATCAATTAGGTTGCATAAGAAAGAGCTATTTTTGAGAGAAAATAACTCGGATAATAGTTTCTGAACTTAAACATATTATTCATGCATAATTCCATGAAAACCTAGATATTACTTAAGGGATTAATTAAAGGAATTCAACATCCTAGAACACTTTTATCTCTTGAAATTTCGCTTGTTTTTTTTGTTTTTTTTCCCTCCAAAATACAACATTCACACTCAATTTCGATTACTTGGATAAAATTGATTCAATTCTTGAATAGCTAGATAATTAAACCATAATTCAGACTGTAGTGGAAATGATACTCGGTAAACTGTTTTATACTATAACTTAACCCGTGCACTTGCAATTATCACATCACTCATCCATGCATACACACCACAAGTTTAAAAGAAGTTAAAATTATACCAAAGATCTTCTTGTAAAGCTCAAGAGTTTTAGTGTACACTTTTTTACAAAGGCAAATGTTAAATCTTCTTTATCTTTAGTCTAACATCACAAACTATCATGGATTTCAACTCTCTAATTGGTGGGGTTTTTCGAGGTGACAACCAAATATACTTTACTTAATCATTTTCTAAGTCAAAATTTTTAAATTAAAGTGACTACATGATAAAAATATGGGAGACCCCAAGAGGGACTTAAGTAGATCATAACTCAAAAGAATGTTGTCCTATATCCATCATAAGTCATCCATCATGCATATTCAAGTCTGATCATAGCCAATCACCATCAAAAGTACACAATCATAAAACATTTCCATCATTTTTCGAAGTTCAAATTGAAAGAGTTCCCCGTACTTTTAAAACATTTAATTGTTGAGATTTATGTCATAAATCTTGTAGTCTATAAATTTGTAAATAAATTAATAAACAAAGTATTTTTTTTTATGATAATTATTATTTGTGTGCATATCTCAAAATCCAATAAACTAAGACCCTAGGTTATTTATTGTATCTTGAATATTATGTGGTTGATATACAATTGGATCATGTTCAAGAAATAACCTTAAAGTTCTATAGCATATGGGTGAGGTTGAGTGCCTCATTTTGGTAACATTATGGATACGACCCACTTTGTAAGTGTTACAAACGGTTTGATCCAAATCGTTCTTGTAATGACATGTAAATGGGGGTATCCTATACAGTGAGTTTGTATAAGACTGGACCACAAAATTAAATCTCTCTTTGTAACTCCGTTAATTGAAAAGTTTTATATTTCAAATGAGAACCATGTAACTTTATCTCAATCATGAGTGAGTTATGAACTCCTGTTCATAAGGATCATTGTTTGATTTGTATGGGTGAGAGTGACCTTAGCTGTCGACTCAATATGCTTATCATTTTGGGAATGATGTCGAGTAAGGAGCTAGGAACGTAACTTCACAAGATGGAATTCACTCCTTCTTGACTATAGGGAAAGTAGATAGGTTGTTCCTTTATGTGCTGATTTCGGAACTTGAACAATGAGGCATCACTCTCTCACTGATTTGAGAGAAACTTTGTTTATAGTTGAACCATAAATAATATTGTTCATTAGAGGATTAGTGGTACTTAAAGGTGCAAGAGGTAATTAGAGGGGTAAAATTTGAACACCTTGTGAAAGATTGACTTAAAAAACATGGTCATTCGATGGACACATAAATATACTGCAGTTCATAAGAATGCAACTACGGGTCTTAGTGGTATACCCCATGGTTAATGAATGTTGATTAATATAATTAATAAGTTTGATTTATTAATCTCGAATCATTGGAGCTTATAACTGTTGGTCCATTAGGTCCCTCTGGTAGCTTACAATGGGTTAAATGAAGGAAATAAAGTGATAAAAGAATTTAAGTTTTCAAATTAGTCAAGGGAATTAATTGTATATGATACAATTAACATTATGTATGAGATACATCATAAAGTTTATAATGTGAGAAAATAAACTTTATAATATGAGAATATTAATATTTGAATATGATTTAAAATATTAAATTAGTATGAATTGGATTCATATTAATACCATTGGTTATGAGAGTATATGTGTATTGTGACACATTGAATTAAATATATGATATTTGATTTCCTTTAATTAATTAAATAAGATTTCATTAATTACATGGTTATTTAATTAATATTTAATTAATATATAAATTAATTAAATTTGATTTATTAATTTATATTAATTACTATTAAATAACAAAGTAACTCCCTTGGGGAGTGGTGAGTGGGGACGGAAGTTCAACTTCCGTCACGTTAAATAGAGATGAGATCCCAATTGTGTTAATTGACGTGAAATTCACTGAAAGCTTATTCATCCTCACCTCTTCTTTTTCACAAAGGTTCCCACAAACCTCCTTGTTCCAAGAGTATACCAGAGAAGATTAATTGGTGATGTTCTTGGAGGACGAGAGATTGCTACCTTGAAAATAAGATCTACAAAGGTATTTAACTTTTTTCCCTTGAATCATTTCGTGTGGTTCAAAGTATATTTATTCTTTCTTGTTTTGTACAAATTCATAAAACAATATTGGAGCAAAACGATCAAACGCTTCCGCCAAGAGGATTCAAATCCTTTCATTAATTACATGCATTTCATCCTTAAAACCTCATTAACATCCATAGAAGGATAAGAAAACACATAAAAGTACAAATGACGCCTCCCACCTCAAACTTAGAAATATGCATTGTCCTCAATGCATGAAAAAAATAACACAAAGAGATACAAGCTTGGGAGTGTGTAGGAGTCCACAAAACAGGCTAGTGGAATGTGTACTTTTTGTGTTGAGAAAAAACAAGAGAGATATCTTATCCAGCTATGAGTTATCTTCCTTGGTGTAAATTATGTTAGTTCTAGGTTATTAGATATTTATTATAGTGTTTAGACAGGTTATTGAGCATACGGGGCCTTCATGATTTAGATGCATTTTGAGCTTATAGAGAGCACTTAGCAAGAAATCAAAGGCAGCACGAGTACATATGGCCGACATAGGGCTAGTTCTACAGCGCTCAGGTAGCGCCTAAAAGGAGCTATTTTACTTTACTTAATTCATGCTCGTTCTAGGATTTTATTGGGCTATTTCGTGACTTTTGTAGGTCTTGAGTGTTAAGAAGGTAAAGTTGACCGTTGGAGTCGAAATAGGACAAAAATGAGTCAAAATGGAGCTCCAAAGCATCAATCGAGGAAGGAGGCAAGAATTGCAAGTTACGCTCTTAGGCAAGCGCCTACTAGGGCATTGAGCACTTAGGTGCTCTGACCAATTTTATAAATACATGCACGATTTTTTAGGTCAATTTAGCTCGTTTTTCCGCAACCTCCATTGTTCATCTCCATCTTCCACAGACCAATTTCATCCCCTCTTTCATTCCCCATCTTTGCCTCTCTCATTTTCTCATTGCTTGTATTGAAATCTTGGAGACTGTGAGTAGCTAAGGTAATCACTCAACTTGAGGATAGGATTTAGGCTAAAATTTATTCTGAGGACATGTATTGACTATTTGGATTCCTTGCTGTAAATTCTTCTTACTTGTCGATAATCTTAATGTAGTCTATCTTGATGAATTTGACAAGTTTCAATGGATGATTCTTGTTTTCCTTGCTCATTTAGCCTTTTGCTTTAACAATGAACGTAGAGGAAAAATTAGGGAGTGAGTTTATGATCTTAGTCTTACTCTATTGATTGTATTTTCACGAACTAATTCGAATAAGAAGTAAACCCCATGCTAGAATTAGGCTTTCTGCTGTATCATTCGTTACAACACTTCCCCATGTCATTTAATGCAGACTTTGATGCTTCTTTTAGGGATCTTGATCTTGAAATGATTCTGATAAGTTTAGTTTAATTAGGAGTTCTTAATTAATGCATGAGGGCATTTATTGAAATATTTAATGAATGGTTGTGCATTTATGGAAGGGTGTCCAAACCATTAGTGTCCAATGATAAGAAACTAGCTAATTTCGTTCCTATCCTCGAGTTTTTTTTATCGCTAATTAAACTTTATACAAGCATTTGTTCGATTTTAATTTCTTGCACTCTAATTATGTGCATTTTTAATTTCTTGTTTGATCACCAACAAAACCCCCTGATTTCCATTGAATTCTCTAATTAACTCAAGGAAGTAATAGATTCCTTGCGGAAACAATCCTATCCCATTGGCCTACAAGGTCGTGAGAGTGGTTCAAAATTCACTTGTTTTGGGTTTCGACAGACCTCGAACAACGCTATAAGGTAGAAACCTCATATTCAGCAAGCTTCTTGATGCTACAGGCTTCAATGAAAAAATGAAGCGCACCCGCAAGGACCTACACATGAGAAGGGCCGCGACATTATAGCGATTTATATATAATCTTCAACTCTTAGGGTTTTGGAGGAGGAGAATTTTAGGAGCCACCAGCTTGAGCTATGAAGACTTCACCTAGTTTTTCTTCTTCCTTTTCTCATCTTTTCTATTTTTTAGGTCGTTTCATTGAATTTGTAATGACTCAGTGTTTACAAGACTTGATTATGTCTGGATAATCTGGGTTAGTCTAATTTAGTTTATGGATTTTGGATGAACTCAATTTGTACCTATGAAAGGATTTTTATGCTTAATGAATTATTTCTGTCTTTCAACTTCTTTATCTCTTGTTTGAATACTTAGCATGTTTGAATGATTAGCATTGACAAACCGATCATTTAGATATGTTAATTGCTAGAAATCTTGCATCTAATCTGTAATGGTTAGGTGTGTATTGCAAAGTAGCATAGGTCAACTCATGGGTGTATGTTTACTTCCTGACATTTTCTTAAATACCATTTAGTTGTCTTGAGTAGCTTAGGGATAGAGAATAATCGAATTAGTTAATGGGCCTTTCCATTAACAAAATTCGTCATGGCTTAGCCCTATAAATATGCATGTGTACGATTAGTTTTGTAACGACGTTTCCTTCTTAATTGGTTGACACATAGTTTGATTAGGAAGCAATTTCTTAATTAATAATTAAGGATGCTTAATGTGGCGTTTCCACCTAAGTTGGCTATGGATTGAGTAGATTGAGTCATATCCTAGGACCATAGTTGTAATTTGAGGGATTTCATTTCCATAAATTAAATGCATTGTGTCACTTACTTTCCAAAGGACCAACTGCTTTTCTTAGCTCGTTTATCTTTCTATTTTCAATTCCACACCAACCCCCTTCCCATGTACTTGCTTTAGCTGAAAATGAGTTTTTAGAAACTAAATTTCGTGCTTCCTTGTAGTTTGACCCAAACTAGGCGCTCCAGGTGACACCACGATTTCTCAACAATCATAGCTCTTGGGTTGATAGTGCTGTCTTGCCTTAGGGTTTTTCCCCTTTTTTTCTCAAATTTTCATTTGGTTTTGGCTTGGTTTGGCTCTTTGGGTTTTCAAAACTTAATTTTTTCATAGTTTCTTGAAAATCACTAGCAAACACATCAAATCTAATAAAAACATCCCTAAATTAAGAGTAAACAAAACACTTTTCAAGTGATCGTTAGTTACGTTGACTATAAGCAAATTTTAGTTGAGAAATTTACTGCCTATCTGTGGTTCAACCCATCATTATGCTATTACTACTAAGTTTGTGTAGGCATGGAACATTATTTGACTAGACTCAAGGCCTCGACACCCTTAAGGAATTTGAATCCTGATTAGACGAAAACATAGTTGCTCCCTGTGGATTGACTCAGTTTTTATTACTGAAACAAATGTCATTATTTGCCTTGGATTTAGAATAATTTTTACATGATTTTATTAGATTGGATGTCGTTTGCTTTTAAGGTCAAGATTTAGAGTTAAAAAGAGATAAATCGGACCAAATTTGCCCAAAGAAGTCAAAATCGAGCCAAATATCGAAAAATGGTAGAAAAAGAGCGGAAGTGCCCAAGTAGAGAGGTTTCATGATGATATCACAAGCATACACATCGAAGTAATAAATTCCCATTAGATTGGATATCGTTCTCAGAGAATTAGCTACTCAATTTAACTAGCTATCAGGCAATCTTATCAACTTTATCTAGAGATTTGGAATTGAATGATTTTGTAAACATAAAAATAATGAAAACAAATGAATGTTTGATTTAGAAATTCACTTTGCTAAAATGTCTTAAGGTACCAATTTCATTCAACACTATTCAAAATTCAAAATTTTTTCTTTCAACCAAATAAATTATTTACTTCAACATATAAGTCTGTAATCCAGGTTTTCTCTCTCGAGCTCAGCTCTTTCTAATGTATAAAAGTCAATTTTATTTTCATGCAATTGATACCATTACACACAACATTAAGCTTCTTCATTTTTAGCCTCTTTCGTGATAATTTAACGTCAGTTTATCATGCTATTTCATATTTAGAAATCTCTCCCTCAAGCAAATTTAAAGCCCTAAGTTAACTAAATGGTAATCAAGCATTCAACTAGGGAAGCGTGAACATGATAAAAAACCAATGAATTCAATTGATCAAAATAATTAAGCGCATTCCATAAACAATGTGAAATCAGTTAGCTCCTAGAACTACTAATAATGTAGCCTCTCATAGTATTCAAATTAAGCAATCTAAACATGTTCTACAAAATATGAAAAGGGAAAAAACTAAGGAAGAAGAGATTATCTGTTGATAGCCATCTGTCGCCGACACCACATCAACATTGTCCTCCGATCTACTCCTCGTAATCTCAACATTTTGGCTCCAAGGAATTCTTCTGAATAGTATCCCTTCGACCTCTATGAAGTCCCCTATGTGATCCCCAATCGAACTCCTCCCCAAATTACAATGCTCTTAAAAAATCACAACACTCCCAACCTAAACTTTGCTCATCCTCGAGCATAGCAAAATAAAATCACAATATAAATCATATGCTGCAAATGAGTGACTCTAATCTCAAAGCAAAAGATAACAACAATATTCATAAAGCTAGAGTCATTCAAATGCATGCATTTAAAAAGGAAATTAAAAAGTGATTCTTTATCCCCTATTTGTGTGTGTGCTTAGCTACCTATCTAGGTCTTTACAAGCCCAAGAAGGCTTTATTCAATCCTCAACTCGTTTTCCCCCTATTCTGGCTTAAACACCAACCATCAAGCAATCTAAAGTCATTAAGAAAGTAATATTTTGACTAAAGTGCCTGAAAACACACATAAGGTGCCCTAAACTTGCATTCTGTTTACCTTAAGGGCACTAGCTTTCACACTTCTAATGCAGGGTACCATACCCATTCTTTTCTCGCGAGTGTTGTTGTTGTGTTAGGAGTGTGATGCATATGCTCTATTTTCGTACAAGTCTTCCTGTATTTAGCCTAAGTATAAAATAAACACGAGGTTATCTTGGTGAGTTCGAGGTCAAACACGGGGATTTTGACTTAGAATGTTTCTTGTGTGACTAGTGAATGATTTCTTACTTAACTTAAAGAAGTGAGATTTTTTAGTGTAACACCATAGCAATGCAATAAAAATAGTAAATGGTGATGGAGGTGTGGTGCACAACAGTTTAACAACAAAAGTTATATATGAATGAGAAAAGAGGGTTATGGGTCGCTATCATCTATCCTTTGAACTTTACTTAAAATTTGTTCCATGTTCTCAATCATATTTGAATCCCACCTCTCGATGGATAAGCCACATAAATCATATTTTTATGATGCATTCCTAGAGATTGATTGAACATAAGGTTATTTTTATTTCTAAAAACACTACTTACTTTGCTTAATGAGATCCACAATCACTTACTCTCTCAAGAAGTTGATTATAGCTATTTATTTTGATTAGCTAAATGGAAACAAACAATAAGTTCAAACACATTAAGCAAAATGGACTAAGTTCTAAGTTTTGTTCGTTGGAAAGGTGATGATAACTTTACTCCAACCCTTGAAAAATTTAGCTACTCATGGTATTAAAAGTAAAAATGGAAGAGATGAAAGAAATGAAACTCATGATAAATGATTATATTTGAAGGTAGAAATGTTGTTACAGATTAACTCAATGTCTTGAAGCAATTGATGTAAACAACTAGTAAATATAGAAAAGAGATAAGGAACCAGGAAGTCAAGTTTGCGGTAGCAATGTCTTGCTTCTGGCGGTAGGTTGGACATATGCTTCACTTTGTGCGATGATGGTTGGTTGGGCAGCGAGATGAGAAGATTACTCTTTCGAGCTCTCTATCTTCGATTGTCTTCTCCAATGGATGTGACTAACTCCTCAAGAATGACGAACTTTCTAGCATTTTAACAACATTCTTTTTGCTTTAAGAATGGTTAATCTATAGAGCCTGCGTTTGTACTTTCAGGCATCATGTGTCATTGCTAGCACTTTGGAGGCTATGCATCTGCCTATCGTCATCTCTGACCAGTAGGTGGCTGATTGCAGTGCTACTATCAGGCTCAGTGCTGAGTCGAGATAGAATATCTTATCTTCGATCAAGTTGCAGATGTCAGAGATCGCAAGGCATGCGTCTCAGATTGCATAGTGTTGCGTCTAAATGTTTTTTCGACTCATGCATTTAAGCTTTGTAATATTTTTCCTGCAAAAATGAGGTGTTTAGAATGGATTAAGCTACGATATTATACTTCTTAAGTATTTCAACATAACTGATGCAAAAAAGATATTTATCAAGAATTTCTATTAATATTGACACATGATTCATTAAACTCTCTCAATATTCTAAGAAAAGAGGTACAATAACTAATATTTCTAGAAGTTATCAGGTTTCCTAAATAATCATAGTAGAAGAAACCTCTTTTTACTCCTAGTCATACATACACATTACAAGTTTATATTTTTCCTCTTTTTATTTATTTTTATTCCTTTTTTGCTTTCTTTTCCTTTGAGCTCAACTATTTATTAGATTACAAATATTCTTTTCTTTTCCTTAGTCTCATATAACAAATTATCAAGCAAAAAAGACGACTCTTTGACTACTAGGTTCTTTCAGTGTGACAACAAGCATATAGACCAAATAACTCAATCCTAAGCCTTCAAAACCATAGATAGGATGGCTATAAGCTCAAAAGTTCGAGGGAATCAAGAAATTTTTTAAATAAAATCAAGCATACATGCTCATGATTAAAAAAAAAGTGAATACAAGTTATCTAAAGCCTATCATAGAATTAAAACATCATATTAGTGAAGGGAATTGTATCCCCGCGGAAGCGTGTGGTCGCGTTCTTTGATTTATTGAAAAAATTAAAAATACAAAAAGTAAAGAAAAAGGTTAAGCATCGTACTTTGCCAATTATAATACTTGAATCTTCTCCTTATAGTTTTCTTTTTCAAAGAGATCTTCTTCGCTATGACTCTGGCAAGGATCCGGTTTGTGGGAACCGCTTCTTTGAAAGAACGGTAGAAGAATTTTCTTAGAATTTTCCTAAGAAAATTGAGAGAATTAGTAGAGGAAGATTTTTAGAGTAATCGTAGAAATTATTCTATTAGAGAGTCTTGTGTTCTATGAAGGCTCATAAGGGCCCTATTTATAGAACTTTATGGGTTACTCCTAATCCTATTAGGATAAACCATCTACACAGATTTTAAATCAAATATTTAATAATATTTCATATTAATAAATATCTACCCAAATAATATCTTATATTAAATGGTTTAAAATATTTAAATCTTATTTAAATATCTATCTTCTGCAGAATCTTTGATTTGGATCTCATCCAAATTAAATAATTAATTATTTGAATCCAATTCAAATCAATTAATTAATTCTCCTTCTATCTATTTTCTGCATAATCTTTAATTTGGATCTCATCTAAATTAAATAATTAATTATTTGAATCCAATTCAAATTAATTAATTAATTCTCCCTCTATTTATTTATATGCATTTTATCCAAATAAATAATTAATTATTTGAAACATATTCAAATAAATTAATTCTCCATATTATAAAGTTATAATTTAAATCACATTCAAGTAAAATTTATAATAAATCATGCAATTAATTTATCCAATACAATTAGTATTTTCCCTCATAAATTTGAACATTTCGTATTTTTCTTTCAACATAGTTGATCCTTGTTGGTCTGTAGTAAGCTAGAAAGGGGGTATAAACCTACAGACCAGAAACTGTAACGATATAAGGTTAATCGGCTAAACTCATTAACCACATTAATCAATATTCGTTAACTATCGGTACACTTCACTAAAGACCCACAGTTGCACTCTTCTCACTACAGATGTATTTCTATATTCATAAATCTAGACCAATAATAGCAAATTAGTCCTTTACAAGTGTTCGTAACACCAATTGGGACAAATTACCATTTTACCCCTGGGTTACTTCTTAAATTCTTAAGTACCAGTGCTCCTCTAGTGAACAACTTGTTTATGGTCCAACCATTAAACAGAAACCCCTCTTAAGCTAGTGAGAGGGTAGAGCTCTTTGTTCAAGTCTTAGAGACATCACTTAAGGGAACACTTATCTACTTACCCTAAAAATGGGAATGAGTAAATTCCATCTTGTATAATTATGTCCCCAGCTCCCGCTCAGTCTTGTCCCAAGATGATAGGCATATTGAGTTGGCAAACGGCCACTCTCACCCATACAAATCAAAGGACAATCCCTTGTGGACAGGAGTTCATAATACACTCAGGATTAAGACTAAGTTGCGTAGGTCATTCTATTGAAATAGAAACCTAACTAGTCAACAGAGTTACATCTAGTGATTACTATTTCGTGGTCCGGTCTAATGCAAACTTATTGCATAAGATACCCCCACTCACATGTCACCTACACGAACTCGTTAGATCATTGCGTTTGTATCAAATACAAAGTGGGCCGTATCAATAGTGTCACCAAGATAAGGTACCTAGCCTTATCTCTATACTATAAACCCTTTAGACTGTAGCTTGAACATTGATCTGCATATGTTCCCACATACAGTTCAAGACTCATAAAACAACCTTAGATGTTAGTGTATTGGATTTATGGTTATTAAGACAAAACAAACAAAAAAAATCAATAACGATTATTGAAGTAATTCATCAATAACTCTTTATTAATCATTTAAATACAGTCAAATTATTACATTTACAATCTATAAGTTTTAGGGCATAAAACCCAACAATTACATGTAGCACAATCAACATACCATCAGAGAAACCACAAAGTCCAAGTTAAAGTGCTCAGTGACTTGCAAGACATGCATATATAAGCCCCACCAAACCTAAAATGATACATTGTCTCCAATGTATCTCTAATTGAAGGTCAATGAAATAAAAAAGTCAAGGGAATAGAAGACCTCCCTTGATAGCATTTTCAGTGCATGGGCCTTTGAGGTGTCGTGGAAGAGCACATTGCTTCAAATGATATTCTTCCTCCTTTGGGGTCGAGGAGGAACTACTGATGCGCACTTTTCGTGTTTACTGCAAGTGTATGGGTCAAGTTATAATATAAGATGGTTAAGTTTTGAATATCGTTCCACTGAGGACCCAATTGTGAAGGTTTAAATCACTTAGCTATTCAGAATTGATTCAATTTTATTTGAGGATTCAATTTTAAGTTGTGATTTTTGGGAAAAAACTAAAGAAAGAAAGTAAATAAGAAACACAAGAGTCAAAGAGAGTTCTGTGGTAATGAATCCTTGTTTACTTCATTATGCAATATTCTAAGGTTCATGGATTTTATTGCAATTTGTATGCTTAAGTCTAGAAACATAAATCTAAGTTATTTTCTTTAAAAAACAACCTTTTCTCATGCAGCTTAATTGGTTACTAATTTCTTGAAACCAATACAAATTATATGGCATTAAAAATAGTCTTTAGGAACTTTCATTGTTAACGTAACTATTTTCATGATGGTTAACAACAATTTATTGTTATAGATCTAGTTAGACATACAATTATCTCAACCGTACATCTAACCTAATATTCAATCATGGTTATTCAACAAGAATTTAAGCACAATAACAATGAAAAGCATAATCATTACAACAAAACCATGAATAGTCTACAATATCAACATAATTCATAAACAATATCAACATAACTTCATAAACAATTCATCAATACCGTAAAACTAAAGAGTTTAGCCACTCTTAGCTTTAAGCAACATGTTCACAACAATATAAGCAAAGAAAGAGTGTAAAGAAAGGGAAACTCTACTGAAAAAAAGCTCTTGAATGAGGAGGAACTGTCAAGATGTACTTGGTCTTCACGTCGAAACTCGAATGACACACTACAAGAATTTTAACTTGTTCCGACATTTTTTTTTTCCCGACGCATACGTTTTCGTCGGACAAAATGAACTTTTTCTTGACGCAACGTAAATTCATCGGCTAAAATAGGCAAATGAAGACGAATTTTTTCCGTATAACTGCCGATGCAAGATGGATCTTCTACCAACGCAAGAACGCGTTGGGAAAAATCAATATAGAACAAAAGAACACCTTTTATTTTCCTAGGTCTACGCGGACGCAATGTGTGTCCTATGCCGATGCAACGACGCATCGGCCAAAATTAATATTAAAAAATGATTTACGCTGCCGAAAAGATGGTATAAGGCGACGAAACGAGGCATCGGGGAAGGTTCCGAAAAAATCCCACAATATGTATCCCTTTCCTCCTCTCCCCCCCTTTTTTTCCCTCTTCTTCCTCTGTTTTTGCGAACACCGCCCACCTCCCCCC